>JAHZNC010005236.1:0-10431 GCA_027744095.1 Zhuqinia jingwanae | reverse complement strand
GTTGATATGAAGACAATGATCTATTCAAGAAGAATTTATGATGACCTACCTGAACTGAACCAAACCAAAGCAATAAACTGATTGATTATTACAAAAAAAGATGATAATGATGATGATCACCATCATTAAAAATTGAAAATCGGGTGAGAAAGAGTTGAAAAACTTTTGCCACAGTCAAAAGATTTTTTTTTAGAACGATGGGCGGTTCCAATCCATTTTTCTTGGGTGAATGGGTTTATGACTTTGTCTTATTTCCACTTTTTAAAAAACAAATTCCTCTTCATTTTTTTTGTTTCAATCTTAAAATAAAGGCTTTTTTGAGATTACAATCATCATAAAAAGCCGGCTATATATATTGCTGCTGGTTTAAAAGTCATCTAATCTCACAGATTTTATAGGCCATTTATGTATCTTTATGAGAATAAGGCATGCGGGCTGCACCTGGCATAAAAAAGCAATTTACTTATTGATTACTACTTCTACTACTACCACTCAGACTCCAAATCTTTATTGTTTAAAAGAATTTTAACCCTTTAATCATTTTTATTCTCTTAAACAAATGGACAACATTGTGGCGGAGAAGAATGACCTACTTTTTGTAAGTAAGTTTTTTTTTCTGAGTGAGAGGTCAGTTACAATATGTCGCTCAAGTTATATCAAGACAATCTGATCCAGCACCGATTATAAAACATGTAATAAACAAGACCATTAAGTTAATTTTTTTTGATTGATTTCCTTTAATATATTTTTTTTCTTCCAAAGTCAAAGGATGTAGGATACATAAATATTATTTAGGAAAAAAAAAATTATAATCTTGTATGTTTTACCAGCACATCAAGCTCATTTAAATCAAATGCTGTGAAAACAAGAACACCTGCGCGCTGTTTATTTCCAAATTTCATGTGTGCTCTAATTTTCAACCTTAAAAATAACCAATTTGAACACTGCATTGTTGCAGCACACAGGTAGATAAATATATTTTTGGGAGTAGTATAAAGTGACGAGGGCGAGGCTCCCTCATTTGTTTCCTTTTAACTTATTTGAATGCATTGTTATTGTTGTTACCATGCAATGCATATAGGTAAATTGCTTTTATCTGCTCTTGCCTGACATCCGGTCTACTTTGATTTGAAGTTTTTTTTTGGTGGAGTCTTTCATTAGTACACAGAGCACACATACACATTACAGCAGCAGAAGAGTTATAGGAAAAGCGCTGATTGCAGTATTGCAGATGATGATTATGACGAGGTGAGGCATCCAGCTAAGTAATTTCCTGTTTACCTGTGTGCACAGTGCAATAAGTGTATCATCATCATTTCAATGTTTTTTATTACAATTCAGCAGAGCGAGCATCCTCGGCACATGAATCCTTGGTGCGTGTAAATCAAATGCTGAATTTTTGTCACTCTCATTCTCATCATCATCACCAGAGAAAAAAATAAATTGGTAAAGGAAATGATGATATTGACTTCCTAAAGGTTTTATTAAAAATGTCTATACAACAGTGCGGTGGCGTGGGTGGATGAAAACTAGAAAAAAGAAATATTTCATTTTACTAAAATAACGGAACACGGTACATCAGTTCCCGTCACTTGAGGCATCTCATCATCATAAATTTTCAACAAAAATTATGTATGGTTTGGTTGGCCACAATTTAAAATAAATCATTTTCATAATAAGTAATTTATTTCAATGTTTCCCTGCTCATTTGGCTTGATGGCATTGGCTTCTGCTGCTACCCATCTGGTTTTGATTTTTATTCCTTGATGATGAATGGAATGAAAAAATATATACTTTTTGACTGTGCCAGGGAGAAAGGGAGAGAGAGAGAGCTTCGGCAAAGTCGGAGGAAAAAAATATGTGTCATAAAATCAGTGATGCTTCATTCTTCTCCTGTCTTATTTCTCTCTCTCTCTCAACAAGAAAGAGTCAGATAAACAGTGCAGTGTCACATTCCTGTCAAGGAGTGGTCAATGGGCATGCATGTGTGAATGTGTACACAACACACAAAAATGATTATCCTATTAACTATGTATGATGTCAATATGTTATGTGTGTGTAAAACGATAAACTGAGAATCATAAAAGAGTTAAGAGAAGAAGAAAAAGGTCAGAGTCACATGTGAAGAAGGAAAGATCATGAGCCATGATGATGATGGTCCAAAAGAAGGAAAGGGGTAAATAGAGAGAATGTTCTTTTATGGAATGCAATGTGTACTACTTATGTTAGCAAGATGACTCCAGTTTTCTTTACAATGCTGCTGGTCGACTTATTTACCCTTTGGTTGAAGAGATAATAGACTATGTGGGCTTTAGTGTACATGAAACACTTTCATATTTACTTTTGGTTGAGAAGCTAAAGTTAACTGCAACAAAAGCTGGTTTTGTTAAAATAAACTGTCCTTTTTTGACTGAGAATGAAAATGTGATTTGAGAAGAATGCCATCATAATAGTCTACTTGGATCTTTCAGGAGTGTGCATGTGCATTGCATACGACTGCATTTTAAGAATGCTAACCTATTTTTGGATTTTTGCTTTTAGAGAGAAAACTTTTACGCATTTTAAAGAATGTTCAATGTTCAATCATGAAAACATAGGTACGTATAATATAATGGCTTTTATGAATAAATGTATTGTAAAGCTACCTATACTATAGATAGGTATGTATGTAGTATCTGTATATAGAAATATATGCACATAGGTCGTCGTATTTCAGAGAATCGAATTTTTGTAGATTCTTTTGTTAAAATCCTGGCGATGGTGGTGTGACTCATATTTTCTTAGACAAAGTAGAACAAAAGCAACTAGGTGTATATTCTCAAATGTACTCAACGTTAAAATGTTAATGAAGTGAAACGAAAAGAGAGTATATCACAGACAGTCTGCGACACAGAAGCCGCAGATTAAATTTGTCTAAAAGTTTTAAAGCTGACGCTGCGTGTGGAATCTTATTTACATTGACTCACACCTCAAAAAAATCATTTTCGAGTTCATTGATACAAAAAAAAATTATCTCTTTTTGGTAATCATATTGATACACAGGTAGATCCACTGTACTTAATCGAAGCTTTCACGCGTTTCTTTACACAAACACCGACAGATTTATCCAAGCACAAAAACTGTGCTAAAGTGGTTTTCGATGGTTGATGTGATGACTGGTGATGATGACGGAATCAAAGTCGGGACAAAAAAATGTCATATTATAAATTTCATATTGTTATTCTCAAAAATTCTCAAAACTCTTTTATGTTTATGTGAGCATCTGTGACTTTTCAGAGGATACGTTATCGGTAAAAAAAGGAAATGGACAGAAAATTCATGGAAAATTTCAAAATTATTTCAATCTGGAATATGTATTCCAGACAATATCTATACACACTTAAGGACATTGGATATGGACTATGGACGTCACTATGGTGACAATAAACAGTAGCATACAAATAGTAACAAACAACAGCAACACTACTCATCATTTTTTCTCTTAAATCAAGTCTCAAAAGTTTTCTCTGTTAAATGTAATAATAATTTTTGTGATTGCCGAAAACGAAATTATTACTCAGAGCGGTGGTAGTACATTAACCAGTTGGAATTTGTCAACTGAAGATACAATCAATCAAAATACATGGTATACTCGTTTTAAACCCATCGGTAAATCATGTATAAAAAGTCTGTTAATCGTTTCCCTCTTGTTTTGACAATCAGATGCATAAAATGTATACTTTATAATTTCTTTGCCTTAAAACTGTACAGATGTCCCTCTCCTGCGTATGTGCACATACGCACAAACCATGTCATCATTCTCGGTAATTGCTAATATAGGTAGGTATTCTGTTTACTGGTTGTCGTCGCGTACGACAATAAATGGCAGTGTTCTTATAATAAATTCATATGATTTGGTGATGATGATAAGTGACGGAAATGTTTGAATGAAATTTTCTCTGAAATTTGCGACATTTTTGACGAAAGCCAGCATGAAAGACAGTTCCTCCGCAAGATGATAATAATAATAATGACTAAATAGCAGTCAGTCAGCCAACGTCATTTGGCCACGAGGCATCATCATCATCATCGAGAGAGAGAATATATTTCTTCCAAGTTTCTTTATCATTCGCCCTCAATTAAATTGAAACTTCCGAATTGAATGTAAAAAATGTAGGTATGCATTTTATTAATAAAAAAAGGTGACTGTAATGAAATGTAAAAAAATACCGGATGACTGTTTTTTTTGGTTACATCTTGTTTGCGTGGCTTTGATGATGACTGGTGACCAGCTGTTTTCTCCATTGCAACCCCCCAATTTTCCCTTTTTCCCAATTGCCGATATGGCATTGAATACCACGCTGCTAAATTATGTATGTGTAGCTGTGGTATTTTAAATGCTCAAAGATACACATACACATTTTCGACGTAAAAAAGGGGATGTCCATATGCTCTTACTCTCACCCCGTTTTAGCCCCAGAATCTGAATTATAATGAAGATCAGCAGATATATGTTAAGGTAAAAAAAACTTCTCTGCAAATGTCTCTGTGTGTGAACAAAAACGAACGAATGTGTGTGGTTAAGGAAAAAAAGAGCGAGCAGAGAAGGCCGGGTGCTACTTACTACCTATATTACGTACCAGCAAACTCATCGTCAACATCATCATCAATTCCTTTTCCTTCCGTTTTTAACTCTGAAAAAAAAATTCAATGAATTTACGGGACTCTCGTGCTACCCGCAGAAGCCAAGCATCTGTCCTATATTTCACTGCGATCTAACGTAACGCACTTTTTTCCTACCTATAACGTCATTCATTGCGTACGTAGCCTAAAATAGAACTTATACTGCAGGGGTGGCATACATGTAATGACATGGGCATCCCAATTTTATTTAATCTTTTATTGGAGTACATACATATGCATTGTGAATGCTCCCTTATCTATATATGCCCGGGTGTTATACATATATTTTTTTCTCTCTCTCTCTCTTGCTTGCTTCCTTCCTGGATTAAAAAAAGTTGTAAACATGTGTGATAACTGCGCAAATACATAATTTTAAACTGAAAACGAAACGTCGTGTATCAATAGTAATAAATGAATGAATGAAGCCATCGTATAGAAGAAAGTGCAACGCTAAACCGCACACCACACCACTATACCACACCGGAGCCGGGAACAGAGAAACAGCAGATGAAGCTGTTGTAAATCCAGGGGAAAACATTTTGTAACCGTTAAATTTTTTACATGATCAGCTTGAGAGCCGCATGTGCCGCCAGTTTTTCACAAAACAAAAAAAAAGTTTTTCATCTATCTTTGCAGCTTGCTTTGCAGATGACGACGATGATGCTTTTGCTTTCCCCTTCTCATAGCTCATAGGTCTTGCTGATGCTGCTGCTGATGGTAAATAATGTCAACCGTGATCATGAGTTTTATGATCGACAGATGTAATGAGCAAAATTCCTCGACACACATATATGTAATTTACATACATATACACACCCAAAAAACCAAAGCAAAAGCTCAAGCCAGTTTCTCTCTCTCTCTCTTCTTTGTCTCTTGTAATCATAAGTGATCATTTGTCTCTTGTAAATTATCATTTTCTTCGTCGACTAGAAAAAAATTTAAGTGAACTCTCGGTCGGTAAAGAAGCAGAAAAAAATATTGGTTAATGATTTCTTTTGGAAGATGGCCAAAGCCTTTTGCTTGGGCAAACATGATGATAAGTTATTCCAACTTTCTGCTGTGCTGCTATGTATGATGATGATAAGTTTTCTAATCTCTTTAACACACTTAAACCTGTTTACATGTTTGAAAATCGAAAATAATTTGAATTTATAAAAAAAATACACAAAATTCGAGGGTGGTTTATGATGTGTATTGACATACACTAATGGACAGCTCCACATCATATATATTTCTTATTTTGACTTTGCAACTTTGTCATCTCTCTGCGTAAATGTTTTTAATGCAAAAAAACTATATGGTACGCGCATTTTACAAATTTTCTGCACCAGATGCATAGCATAAAGTCTCTACAGAGTTTAATAAATTTGGTAGGCATGCGCAGATGGCTTGTTTAATATTTTAATGCAATCATCATCATATTAGAACTAACTTAGTCAGCTTTATATAGTAAATAAGGTTACACATCTGCCATTTCTCCGGGAAAATATGTGTAGGGAAACATATATAAGTTGCAACGGCTAAATATTTTGACCAGAACCAAATATTGCATCTGTTCACTACTGCATGTGCGCCTTTGCTTCCGATTTTGATCCCATTAATCAATTCCATCATTTTGTGTGTATGTTTGTTGTATCAGTTTTTAACATTTGTTCTATACTCCTTATTATTATATTATTATTATTTGAGAGTGCATTAAATAATTTAAGGGCACCCAAAAAAGCACATGGCACACGGCACGAGCCAAAAAAAAACTTGAACAGTCAACTATGTATATAATATTATACACCAACTGCAATTCCAGAGAGAGAGAAAGATGCATGCATACCTACCTAGTTTTTGTTCATTGAACACATGGACCCTTTTTATAAAAACGCATTATCTCTCCTTTTCACTCCGCTTTTAATTGGGGGAATATGAGAGAAAGAGCAGATGACTTACTAGTGATCCGATCCCCAATAACACGTATTGCATTTGCCAGCTGACCAAAAGGCTTCCCCAACAAACTTACACCTGACCAGGGAAAGGTGTCCGGTTTGCTTCCCTATCTGTCTGTCTATCGAAAAACTGATAAAAAAATTATTCATTAAATATGTATATGAGTACCTACATATATGAATGAGCCCGTATACTATACACCATATCCATGCAAATAAAAAAGGGGACACATGAAAAGAGAAGGACATATTATAGTTTTATTATAGCTGAGCGAATGAATGGGAATAATAGGGGCAAGGACCCTTCGATCTCTGAGTGAGAAGGGTGGAAAATCTGTGAAAAAGGGAGATTTAATGTTTCATAACACGATGAGTGAGCATAGGAATGTGTATGCCTGGATAACATTTTATATGTGAGTCCTTTTCACACTCTTTTAAAATTTTTGGTAAGTCTATATACTCGGTCTTCGTGGTCTCCTCGGCAACTTTCGCAGAACTAGCCGATTCAGTGAGTATGTACATGCATTTTAAAGCAAAAAAGGGGAGAAAATACAATGCAGCTGGCCAACGTGAAGGGAGACGACCAGTGAGTGAGCTAGGGAATTTTTGCTGGAGAAGAGAGCAGCAGAGCTGTTTTCTCATACTCTTTCCCTTCTTGACGTTGAAAGTTAAAGCCAAGCCAGATGGATTATTGTATGGCATAAGGCAAAAACTGGCATGTCGTCGTATGCATGGCTCATGAGCAGAAGCACTGTGTGTCTCAGCCCCTAAAACACATTATTTGGCTTTTTGCTCTATAGTGTGCTTGTGTTGTTGGTTTGGGGTAGAGAACAAAATTGTACTGAGTCGGCTCAATTTTTTGGTCTGTGTGTGTGTGTGTGTAAGGCAAAATGTTCATGTTCAATGAATAGAAGACTTTAGTTGGCTCTCAGCTTTCAAAGTGTAAAGAGGTTCTTTTTATGTCTGTTCTTCTGGCATTTATACACTGCGGTCATATTCATATACACGTAAGCTATATATTAAAGTGCGCATAAGTGAAAAAAAACAACCCTTGTGTGAAATAATTTTGTTTTGGGTCTGCGAAAAAAATTTAACTGTAAAAATACACTTGCTCTTTAAATCTGAAAGGATTAAATACAAAAGTGACATTAATTTGAACCTGAAAAAAATTAAAACAAAGTGACATTTAAAAGAAAAGTTTATTTTAAAAAAGTGGAATTGAATAAAGTGTAAATTTTGTGTGTGTTTTCTTGTGGAAAGAAAAGTGCTTGTTTGGGAAACAAAATGAAGTCTCATGTGGAATCTGGTGGAAGGGGTGGGAGTGGAAATGTGCTGGGAGGAGTAAGGGCGGATGGCAGAGTGCACAAGTCATCATCAAGGCATCATAACAATAGTCCTCAAAAGGTGGAGGAAAATGCAGAAATTAAGGCATACCTGAATAAGTTGCAAGAATTGGTGCCATTCATGCCAAAAAACAAAAAGTAAGCTAATATAAACATAAAATAATAACAACACATATTGTCAGTCAATTTATCTGGAATTTATGCATCTGCATGATTTTTTTTTCACCTGAAGCAGCCAATGAGTTCTTTGTATCCATGTTAGCTTACCTTGTTTTTATTATTGCTATATTTTTTTAGGTTAACCAAGTTGGAAGTGATCACTCACGTAATCGACTACATCCGCGATTTACGGCAAACCTTGGGCCTGCCCCCATGCATTGCTGAGCAAGGGGTCGGCGCTACACCTTTTGACATGCAAAGTGCAATGATTATGTCACAAGCTGTGAATACAAATGACTATGATAATAATAATAGCGATTCCACCACCTCAGTTCCAATCACCACCTCAGCAAATTTACCTCATCACCTCCATCGCCATCACCACCAGAGACAGCCTCTCTGTGTCATTACAAATCCAAATGGAAATGCTAACTCAACAACAGCAGAGGTAAGAAGTACTGCCAAAACCAAGTGGCGCAACATATTAAAAAAAAACATTTTAATACAAGTAAAGATTAGAGTACCATGGACAGGTGGACACTGTTGAAATATAATCCTTTTTATCTGTATGCTATTACATACTTTTGCTCCACCCAAAAATTTTCTCTTCTGCTCGCTCTACTGCGCGCATACTTTTGTCATCCTTCACTTTTTGAAATTTCACAACAACAAAAAATTTGTATTGTGACAAAAAAAAATTTGCAGTCATCGCTTCCGTCAAGCTTTATTTTTCATATCATGTAAAAATAATTCTGCATAGCCTTATTACACTAAAACAATGAAAAATGGACATTTTTCAAGGTGACGTCACATTTTTTCCCATGGTTTTAACACTTTTAAACAACTTCTCTTTTATTTTAATTCATTTTTCTCTGTTATTTCCTCTTCATCGGCTCCCATCACTTACTAGAACGCGGAAAATTTTCCCGTGTGAACGTCTTGAAACTGAGTTTCTCTTGAGAAAAATTATTTTTCCTTCCTTTTAAAAAAAATTTCTTTAATCATCCTCATCATCATCGTCCTAGTTATTATTAACTGCCACCACACAGTATACATACATACATACATACACCAGAGATGTAGACATTTTTTTACCTGGTTGAATGCGAGGAGTTGTTACATGTGTTAAAAAACAAAAGAGGTTTTATTTCATTCTACCACCACCACTACCAACCACCTTCACCATTATCATCATCATCATCATCGTCATTACCATCGTCGTCGTGATTTTTGCAGGTGCAGGTGTTTGTTGATGATGATGATGATGGTGATGATGAAGGTGATTACTATATGCTCTCTACTACCCTGTCATTCTTTTTCGCAACGCACTACACACTCGCTCACAAGTGCTATTTTTTTGTCGCCCTTTCGTCTCCACATCTCTGTATAATAATATTTTACAAGCATAACTCTTCTTGAACACAAGATGGTAACATTAGATGGGATATGGATATAACTTATGTATACTAGTATGGTCACTGGTCACTACTACAATACTGTACAATTTTTTTTTTGGTCGAGGATGCTGATTTTTTTTCACGCTGTCATCATCATCTCCACCATCATTATTATTTTCATCTTCTTCTTCTCTGTAAGAAAATGGAGATGTTCTCACATCAGTTCTCATCTTAAAGTTTAAGACACAGATTAAATATCACGGTGCAGAATGGAAGATGAATGCTGTATTTGAGAGAGTTAAGACACAAACTAATGTCGTCTTTATGAGTTTTTTAGTCGCCTGTGTTGTACTCGTTTCTTATCTATCAGCATACATAAATATAACTGAAAAAGATTTTGGGATGCAAGAGTTGAAGGGGGCAATAAATGATATGGTCACTCGCTATATAATGATCTCATTTTTAAGGCAGAACAGGAGTCAAAAGTTGAAAATAATAAAAATGAAGGTGATACGAGTTGATGTACGCATCAGCGAGAAAAAAACAAGGTTTGTTTACAAAACAGGATAAAATTGTAGTCAAAGCAAATACCTAGCTTGTTCATCTTATTGGATGGAAGAAAAATTGATGCATTTTAAGAAGTGCTGTTAAATTAACGGCAAATAATGTAGTAGTGGTAGTTACTTTTTTTTAGGTCACTAAATTGAAAATAATGTATATCATTTGATAGGTATATGAATGGGTATACAATAAAAAAAAAGTAAAATGCATGGTTTTGAGAACAAAACTCATTCACTTGACGATATGGTAGCAAATGAAAGGGTTGAAAAACAAAATATATAAAGAAGAAGATGCACCTGCATACAATTATAGATAATTGCAAGTAATTTATGTAATCAAGTAATCATCATCAGTAGCACAAGTAGCTGAAAG
>JAHZNC010005235.1:0-17542 GCA_027744095.1 Zhuqinia jingwanae | reverse complement strand
CCCCCCCCCCCAAAAAAAGACTGTCATCGTATCATCCTTCTTTGCCGTCGTCGTAGAATGTAATTTTATTACAAAAGGGATTTAATGCATAATGCATGTGAAGCATAAAACGAAAAAAGAACTCTTTTCTGCACACATACCTATATCCGCATTAATAGTATTGCCGCAACTTTCCTCATCCTCAAAACAGAGCCGAACACGAACAGCCTCAACAAGTTTGGGATCCTCAATAACATGATGAACTTTATCGGTGAATACAGGAAGCATACGGTATTTTCTCCAAGTATTCTCACCAGTTTGTTGAAGCTCAACCTATAAAATCCAATCCAAAGAAATCCATATCATAAGTTTACTTTTCATGTTATTTTGTTATTTATTTGAATTTCATATGCATTTCAATATTTTCTCTTTTGTAAGTGTATACTATATACATAGTAGACATTATTACACATACCTTAGCAGTGGCCATTGGCATTGGTGCTAGCACATTAAACACAAGAGTTCTAGACTTTGGCTCAAACTTGACGTCCAATGGGTCAGGAATTTTGGATAGGTCGATGCGCGTCATGGCGGTAAGATTTTTGGAAAATTCACTTTCTCCTTTAGGATTTCTTGCTTTAACCTAAGTAAAAGTAATAATAAAAATATAACATTGGCACATAACATAAAATATATATATTATGTTATTATACATTTATATGTACATTTTTATAGGAAATGTCAAGAGAAAGGAGAAAGAGAGAGAGGTACATGTATAGGGATTTGGGTGCAAATTTATTTTTATTATGCACATGTCCTCCTTTTTTCTCTCTCTCTCTTTTATATTTATTAATATGACCACAGGCATAAAAATTCATATGTATGTACCCTGAAAGTGTAAAGCGTCTGCTGCTGGAGTCCAGTGATATTGCACGGATTATAGTACAAACAGTCTGCCTCTCTGATACTGCCATCATCACCCGAATACTGGACAATATGCTTTGTCTCCTCATATCCCCCATTGAATCCTTGCTCCCATTTGAGCAAAACAGAGCTCACATCACTTTCCTGAATTCTCAGCTCAGCTGGAGGACTTGGCCGTCCCCTCTCCTGAAGAAGTATCACACTGCTCGCATTTCCCATTGAGTTTGTCGCTTTACATCCATATTCCCCGTAGTCTTCTCCCTGAATTCCTTGAATGATGAGAGTGGACACGTACACGTCATTTGCCAAAATGCTCAAGTTTTGCTCGTAAGGCCGGATCCCCAGTCCTCCACTCAACATGACGGTGTTGAAGCTCCAGTCAAATTCTGGTTTTGGAAATGCCTGCACTTTGCAGGGAATGTAGGCTGTGTCCCCAATGTCAAATGCAGCCCGGTCCCCGATCCTATCCCATTTCCGTTGTTGGATAAAAATTGGCTTGTGTTGAACACGGAGGTACATATGACTTTCATCCTTTTTCACTTCGTTCTCCACAATGCAAGCGTAATAGCCTCTGTCTCCGGCCATAATCCGGTCCTTCCCGTCTCTCGCATCTCCGGTAAAGTGGAGTGTGGAGTTGATAGTGTGTGCACCATTCTTGATTTCCACGTCATGACTCTCAATCTTGTAGAGACCGCGGTGATCTTTATGGCTGGGGTCGAGGATGATACCGTCCTTCATCCAGTTGATGGTAGGACGGGGCTTTGCCTTGGCAGTGCATGTCACATGAAAACCAGAGTCACCCGCACGACGGATCACTTGAGGTTGAAGTGGCTGCGTGATTTTGGGTGCTTGATAGACTCTCAACTCGGCTGATGCAACGGTACCTGTTCCTATCTCGTTTGTCGGCTGACAAAAGTAGAGTCCTTCTGAAGCTGCCTTTGCAGTTGCAATGTTGAGTTGGGCGCCAACGGAAATTGTGCTTTCTGAGCCTTCCTTCCACCATCTACAAAAGATAATGTCACATTGTCAGATAATAATCCTAGTCATCTCTTCCATCATCCATCCTTCATCCTCCCACACACACAATTTATCTTTTTATCATCACCACATACCTGAATTGTGGTGTTGGCCAGCCCGGGGGATTAGCTCCACAAGTGAGCGTCACCCCGCTTCCCTCCACAACACTAGGACTACTGGGTTCAATGTGTGATTTTCCAGGGGCGTGTTTGATCATCAAAGCCACACTAGCATTTCCTGCTCTCTCATAAGTTGTATCCGTTCCACTAGGATTTATTACGTTGACAGCCTTGCAAATGTAATTTCCCGAGTTCTGAGCGGTGACACGCTCAATCCTTAAAATATCTCCGGATTGACGGAAACTCGGATCTTCCTTCTTAATCCACTCGATTGATGAAGGGCGGGGATTGGAGCTGACGTTGCACTTGATCCAAACACTTTCCCCGTCTTCAACTTCCTTGCGGGGCACCACTGACACGATGGGAGCGTAGAGCACCTCAAGTGACAAGTCAGCTTCTCCAGATTGGCCTAACCCATTGTCCGCAGTGCAGACGTAGGTTCCAGCATCCTGAACAAACATAAGAAAGACAACGATAATTAAAGACTTTGTAGAAACACAATCCATAGATTAAAATTCAAGTCACAAAAGAGCGAGTCAGTCGGTAAAGTTTAAAGAATTCTATCTAGCAGCAGCCAACCAGAAAATCCAGAGATACATGTCAATTGCCCCAGAAAAAAAATACACAAAATGTAAAGAGAAAGCTAAATTGTTTGACTTGGTGAAATTGAAGTAAGAGAAAGAGAAAAAAAAGCAAGCCAAGCCAAGAAGTAGTCATTTGATTGCATTACTCAACACAGAACAAAACGAACAATATGAACATATATAGTCGTTGTTCGTGGATTGGATTGGATGATGAGCAAGGAAAGCAACAAAAGAAGTATAAAAAAAGACAATGATAATCGTCATTGCTGATGATCATGATCATATGAATGAATGACTAGAGAACATCACAATCACAACAATAGCCATAATAGCAAATATTGTCGGCACATGAGAATGAGACATGAACAATAAGAGTAAAATGCGTACATATGTACCACAAAATATATATATATTTTTTTTTTCTACGTATTTTTCTTATGGAGACAAACCTGAATAGAGACTTGAGGAATGGTGTACGTGAATGAGGTCTCACTGAAGCGTCCATTTCTGGTCCATTTCACTGAACTAACTGCTGGTTTCGAGTCGACATTACAAGTGAGCTTGGCTGGAGTTCCCTTCTCAACACGAAGTGGATTTTCCGGTCCAACTTTCACTCTTGGGTAATCTTCACAAAAGAAATAGAGAAAAATACACGCATAAGAATATTGTCTACATCATCAACATTATCAAGTCAAGGGACAAACAAAAGAAGAAGAATACTGAGCTGTATAAACTGCTACTGATGCTGCTGTTGTGGAGAAAATCTGGTTTGATGACAGAAAACACAAGACAAGGACTATTTACTGGAGGATTTGTTTTCGCAGACTTGGAATACAAACTAACTTGTTTTTGTATACGGTTTGTATTTTGGTATTTTTTTTTGTGGGAAGGGGATATGTTTATGCGTGCGTATCTTATCATTTGACGACATCACACATTACAACAAAACCAACAAAAGGAAAACGACCGAAAAAAAATAAAACCGTTTTATTGTTTGCTTTTGAGGTTTCTTTTTTTTAAACTTTCTCTCTAGCAGCAGCAGTAAAACTAATGTTACGGACGGGAATGATAGTTAATTTAAAGTTTAGAATTATTATATATATTTTTTTTCGGAGTACTACAATAGCTTACACGCTCAGAATGGCACTCGTCGGGCTATTCTTGCCACCGCCGAACTTAATGATGGAGTCCAATGGATATGGCATGCCATTACGGTACCACCTTATTAAAGGATCGGGACTACCTCCTGAGCTGCTACATGTCAAATCCAGAGAGCGTCCTTCTGTGGCTGTTGGTTCTAAAGGAGTGATTTTCGGTGGTCCGGGTGGAAGGAGTACTGTGAGCTGTACGGTTTTCGAGTGCAGCGTTTGACCCGATCCCTTTTCCTTGATGCGGCATTCAAATTTCCCGTTGTCCCGATCATATGTGGAATTGCGAATGCGGAGGTCATACTTTCCTGTGCCAGGAGAGTAGTCAACCCTGCAAAAATACACAAAAAAGAAAAATATAGACATCTTCCCCAGTAGTAGTTGTTATCTTCTTGATATTTTTTATTCATAATAATAATATTGGCATTCATATTATTTAGCATCCGCGCCACCAGTAAACAAAAGCGTCTATAATAAATCAATCGTCAAGCATGAATGAACTAGTTTTTACATGATGATCATCGTCAACTCTCTCCATACATGTTCGTTATGCTAACTCAAGAACAGGTGTAATAAATCCTCCGGAAAAATATGATTTATTGCGTTTTCCCCTCTGAAGTCTGAACAGAGCATGTTTTTTTGTAAAAAAAAAGTACCTATCTAGTCGTCCTAAAAGTTCGTGCTTTCTATCTCGTTTACTTTCCCCCCTTCTCACCAAATTACTACTACTGCTTCCTACAAAATGAAAAACTTGTTGTTGTTCTTGCGTGAAAGTGCGCGCAAGTAAATGAGACTAGTGGAAAAAAAAATTCTTCATTTTTTTCCTCCAAAAAAATAGTCCCATTATCATGATCATCATCTATGGCTGGATCCCATTTTTGCATGAGAATTTTCATTACCTTAACGTACTCTATTCATTCAGCATCTCTCATATGGGATTTCTCTTGTGCAAATTATCGAGATCTCCTCCGAGGAATCCAGTAAATACTCCATACGGAATTCTTCTTGGCATACTTCCTCTTTTTATTATTATTATTATTTAATATGCTTGCATACTTTTTTTCATAAAAGAAGCTGAAAGATCACTTGCTCAATTGCTTCCTTCCTTGATTACGTTTAACATTACTTGGTAATTTGCTTGCTGAAGAATTTGTGTAGAAAAAAATGGGGCTGATGCGAAGATGGCTTTTAAGATAGTTAGCATGTCAGCAGTGTGCATACATATACGTTTTCCTCTTTTCTCTGGAAGATGTTTTTTTTATCTTTTATTTTTTAGATTTCTAACGAGCTACACGGACATGTAAAAGAAGGAGCGGAGTGAATTTATTTCCAAAAAAAAATGACAAATGAGTCTGACTTTGCCTTGACTTTAGACCTTTTTTTTTCTACACAGCTCACTTTTGTGTGCATTATGAAACACATCAAATTACATTATTTTTGAGAGCAGGAAACGGAAAAAGAGGTTTCATGGCTGCTGCTGCTGCTTAGGTCAGACTTGGTGCCTAGAGGGAACCCGAGAAAATTTCCCAAATATACATATACTATGTATGCCATCCAAGAGAAGAAGAATATAATGCAAATTGGGTCTTTATAAAATATTCAGTTATTTCCCAGTCTAAAAATATGTTTTGTTCTGCGCAAAATTTTCATAATTTTTTAGGTAGCTTGCCCTCTATATATTACATTTCAAGGGAAATGAAGATGACGATACTACAAAATGTGAGTAGTATAGTTGACTCAACACATAAATATTTCACAGGTGACCTGAATAATCAAATCCTAGTTTCAATTAGGCCCACAAACCATTGTATCCTCGACATTATATACATACATACGTACGTATAGGTATTACTCACACGCACACCACTTATTCAACATCACACCAATTCATTAACTATTGATAAACAAATTATACAGATTGTTCGGATCTGATGAAGAAAATGGGTAAAAAACTGACAGACAGAAGGTATTATCATTATTATTGCTTTTTTACGACATCATTGTAATCATCAACTCTGACTCTCTGTGTGTGTGTATCTGTGTGTAGCGCAGCTCTTCTCTCGGTCTCTTCTTCACCAAAAACCTGATTTCACTCGTAAAAAAGTCAAATTCTTCTGCGTATAAATCAAAAGGATAATTAGTAGTAGAAGTAGCAAAGTAGGGGCTTCTTGACGAAAGAAGAAGAAAAAAAAACTTGACCCAGCCACGAACCGAGAAGTCATAGTATACACGCTTATTTTGCTTCTCTACTTTATTCCCAATTCCCAACGACCCATTCAGGAACACAGAAGAAAAAAAAATACCAAAAGTAAGAATCAATTATTTTCATTATCGAAGTTCAAAGAAAAATGATTGAATCGATCATCATACACCATCATCATAAAATTCCTAAACATAAACTACACAGCCAACCCCCAAAAAAAGTAATAGTCAATTTCAATCAAAATTGCACTAACTACGGAACAACACTATCCACATTACATGACATACTAGTATGTATAAGGTCACAAAAAAGTCAAGTTTTGTTTAACTTCACGTAAAATTGTAGCCTAATCATCATTTTCATCATCATCATCACATCTACATCATAGGCCAAATGTACAAATCCCAAAACTTTTTTTTTTGGCTTATAGGAAAACAGTATGCCAAAAAAAAATGCCATAAAGATTTGGGAAAATAAAAGCCAAACCCCCATAACAAGCAATACATATTATAATATCTTTTTTACTCTCTCACTCAACTGCAACAACTGCTGTAATTCAGCAACAGAAAGAAGTAAAGTAGCAACAAAAGTTTATTATTATACCTACGACATGCCATCTTTGAGCAAAAGAAAGATTATGATGATGATGATGATGATGACGGTAGGTACTCAAAATCACAGTCAGTCAGTCAGAATAAATGTGTACATCATCAAATATTTTTTATTACATTACCAAATACCAAGTTTGAAATGTTTTGTTTGTTTTCCATTTTTTTTATAGCCAGGCACAAAAAAAAACACTCAAGTGGAAAGAGTGAGTCAGAAAGAACATGACACCGCTGCTGCTGCAGCGGTACCGGTACCATCATCATCATTTTTAAGGTATCATCAAGATTACCCAGCAATTCATTAAAATTATTATTACATGTTTGCCCTTTTGTACATAATACACGCAGGTGATGCGATCCGGTGGCGCTATCAATTGTGACCATCATACAATTTACTAACGCACACAAACACACATACCTATACACACAGACACCACTCGGGAGCTCTAGGGAAAAAATGCAAAGAAGCCAAAAAGGTAATCATAATCATTATGATGATACACATACACACTACATAGCCAGAAGGAAGGATGTGTTTTGTTTGTTTTTTTGGCATTGACAATTGATATAATAAAATTGGTATTTTGAAATGACGATTCGAAAGATAATGGTAATCAAATAAAAAAGGAAGGATTTCATAGCTTGAGCTCAGCCTGAGCCTTGACTTTATAAAAAAAATGTAATTTCCGATTCTCCTTTCCCACAAATCATAATTTTGGTGAATCAAATTCTAAATGATGATGATATGATGATAGTGGTGCCAGGATTATTGCTGTGCAGCACATATGTAGATATACAGATGTTGATGATGATGATTAGAGTAGAGAAGGTCATCTTTGATTTAGATATGCAATTTGAAATGAAATGATAAATCAAATCAAATCTTCATTCATAAAAACAAATACGGGCACAAGTTAACTATAACTTTTGTTTCAGAGGCTGCGCGGTAATGATACAACTTGTGCGTTTGGATTCTATGTAATTCTTATTATTATTGCATTACATTTTTTGGTGGTGGCATGTGTATTTTTTTAGTGTATCATTTGCCCTTCTCTGTCTAGTCATATTAGGCTTTTTACTTGGAGGAGACATGGCATGGCACACCCAAAACATAAGAGACAGCGGGCGGACTCCACAGGAAGCTCTGCACATCGACCAAGATATCTCGAAAGCCTTACATCCATACATCTATTATCATTCCTTCTTTAAAAAAAAATATATAATCTCATAATGATAAAATTACACATAAAACGGCATGCAAAAGACATTTTTGAACACTTTTACTTTGCATAATAGATATGCCTACTATCATCCAAGTGCATCATCTTCCTCTGTCTGTGCGCCTGCATCATCATCCTTTTGCATGTTATTTTTCATACAAGGTATTACGAAAGAGATAAATGGATAAATGATAATTTTAATGGTCTGTTGACCAGCAAGCAGCGAGCAAGCTCAACCGAAAGAATATAAAAAGGAAAGCCCGCATGTGGTGGCATTTCCTTCTTTTTCTTCTTCTGTACACACGTCTTGTTCGACTTGAAGTCTTCAGGCAAAAAGGTAAATCTCCTGCTGATGATCAAGTGAAGACCAAGGTAAAATAAGGATGATTAAAGATTGGCGATCTATTGTGCAATCTAAATTATTCATCACGATGATACCACACGATTAAAATCCTGATAAAATAATGTGAACATTCCAAAAAAGATGGTTTGGGATGGAAGTATCAATGCTATATAGAGAGGTTGGGGGCCTGGAGGATATCGGATTCAAGTCAAATCGAAAAACGATAAACACAAGAAATGTTTTAAAAACTAATAAGACAATAGAGCGAGCCAATAATAATGAGAGTGTAATTACAGAAAATATACTTAAGGTATTTTATGCTGGTGTGGTAATGTAATAACATATTATTGCAATAACCGTTTAACAAACAAGCTTGCCAAAAGCAGGTATTCACAAACAACAGGCAGAAGCAATGGTTGTTGGTTGGTGGTCACCCGAATAATAATAAAATATATATTTCAAGCCAAGACAGCCAGGATGAGAATGACGGGACGGGTGGCAGTAATCCCATCATGCTGGGGGATCTCGCTTTATTCACTTTTTTTTTTTTTACATATTCAAATATTTTTTTTCACAGTAACAATGACAGTCAATCAGTTTGATTCTTGACTTGACTGTTGAATATGATGATGAGGGATCCCCACTTTGAGGATTCGTGTGAAGAGACGTGCGCTGCACATTAAAAAAAATGATTATTGGCTATTATTTTTACTATTACTATTCGTAATACAGGATATTATACATTATATGCATTTGTGTGACTGTCAGTTTTGTAGAGAGAGATTAAAAAACAGTGTACATTGCTGGGTATTTAATCATTTTTTTTAAAACTTTTCAGAGAAATAAATACAAAAAAGATGTATGTAGGTATGTATAACTAAACGAATCACAGCTTGAAGATGCGTGGACTCACAATACGAAAACAAAAAAAAATATACGTTGGTAATTATAAAACTGGCCCAGGTGAAAAAGCCACTTGACTCGTCGTTTTGTCGATAAGAAGCCAAAAAAATATGTATCCAAGAATTATTTAGCTGATCATCATGATGAGATGAAGAAGATGAGATGAGATAATGATAATCATCTTGATGACGATCGCGTGAACTGCAAGATCTCCTCATGAGATTTTTTTTTGACAAGTCAACTACAGACGCTTGTTTGAAATCGAACAACTTTAGAAAAAAATAAAAATTATGGCAAAAATACTAATAAAAACAAATGTAACTACTACTACAGTGGGCTGTCTAACAATAAGTCTTCTTACCAGCCGGGTTGCCGTTACGCCAGTGCGGTGTGTGGTGTGCATGCACAATTTATTTTACTCAGGTAAAAAAAAATTTGTAATTGCCAACTTTTTTTTTCTTTCTTGACTTGTGAGTGAGTGAGAATAGCAAAAATTGTTGACTATTTTTCTTTTTAAAGTGAGAAAAAATCTTTGGCATGCACGAAAAAACCCTAGAGTTTTTCGGTTTAGAGTGACGATGAGTTTTATTTTCTTTTAGAGAGATGAATGGGATATGATATAGTCGGGACGGGGGCTAAAATGGATAATCTTAGTTTTTTTTATATTGAAGTTCCTGAAGTATAGAAAGAAGAAGATGAGGACGTGATAATCATCATGAATATATAGGTACATAAGTAAATAAGATACATTTATACTTGTACCATGCATCTTCCTCTGTTGAGGTTGTTAATGGCTCAACATGACATGTCACGACGATAAAAACGACCTGTCTATTATTTACATCTTTTTACTCAACTCATTCCGGTCGGGTTTCAAGAGTTGGGATCGGGAAGATCATCATCATCATCATCATACTATCATCGTCTCCCGTTTAGTAAAATTCACTGTGATTTTTTTTGCTTACCCAAATAAATAAAATAAAATAAAAATTGTGCAGGTGTTTGTTTGCCTATATGGTTCTTTTTAAATTAAAAATAAGGTTGTTTTTGGGGAGAAAAAAAAGTAAATAAATACACATACAACAACATGCATAATATATGCTTCGTGCTATATGTTATATAGCTGTAAAACCACTATAATTCTTATTCTTACAGACAGTTTTGCAATAAGAGTCGTAAATTTTGTAATTTGATGTTGTAAAGATTTTTTTTAAAGGAAAAAGTGGCGAATTGAAATTAAAACAAGTCACAAGGATCAAAGATGTAATTTGGTTTGAAATGAAATTTGTTGGGAAAGGGAATGGGATTCTTGTATATATTTTTTGGTTATTTTTGAAGGTGGTGAGAATAAAAGAAGCATATCTTCAGCACACAAGAAAGTATCGAAATAAATTGTGTCATGCCAAAAAAGCCATCAATTTGATGCTCAACTCATTTTTTTTTGTCAAAAAGTAAATAAAAATTGATGACGGTGGTATAGAGAAAAATATATATAAAATGGTTATGTGATGATGACGATATGATGGTGGCAGAAGAAGAAGAAAAAAAATGTTCATGTGTCATGCTGAGATTCAGAGACTTTATTACAGTCAACCCCAAAAGTTGTCCTGTAATGCTCATGTACCAAAAAAATACACATTTGATTTTTAAAATGTATGCATGGGTATCACTCCAAGTTTATTACAGAAGAAGAAAAAATAATAATAACCAACAATACTTGATTGTTTGTGAGTGACGATGATATATACATAATAATAATGGAAAATGCAAATTAACAATGCAAAAGAGTTTACTGCCTAAGTTTAAAAAAATCAACTTGTTTTTTCCCCTTCTTTTCAGTAACGTCAAATCAACTTTTCTTGAAATAGCCTGTAACACACCAGAAGATTTCAAAAGCGGTACTGCACACTCAAAAGTCACAAGACAAGTCAAGTTCGTTATTATGTTATATATATGCTTACGTAACAACTTTTGACAGTAGAAGGGGTTTTTTTTATAAATTTTTCTCGCAAAAATAGAAATGGAAATGATACTAAATCAAGTCATTATTGGGAGAAAAAAAACTAGGTGGGTCAGTGCTTGATCTGACTACAAATGGGTAAATCTGAATAAAATTGGAATAATTCTTGAAAAGCTATCGACAGCATGAACCACGAAGGCAATTAAAGTTTTTTGATTGATGAACCGCGAGTAATAATAAGTAGAAAACGTACAAAAATATATGATGCGTATTTTTTTATAAATAAATCTCCGTTTTTAAAGCTTACTCATAGTTTTGTTCCAGCGGTGTTCCCTCTATTGCCACATTATCCTTATCCCTGGCATTCGACCTAGCCCAATAGAACGTTGGTCCACGACTGATGAGATGAGATCCAAAGCGGCACTCGAGCAGTACATCCTCCCCTTCTTTCACATCTTTCATGTCATCCCCAAGCACGGCTGTCACTGACAGAGACAACAGCACGAGACCTATCGAATAAAAAAACAAACAAACAAAAATTTAATATTATGTTATTAGGCAGGCATTCAGACACAAAAAAAGCTGAAACTGTCGTGATGAAAATAACAACGATGATGATGATGCTCGTTAGTTAAAACACTTCTATTATTATAGATTATTCTTGTTCTTAAACCAGTGCAATATTAAAAATAAATAGGTTGGTTGATAGTGTTCCTATTAATGATGAAGATGTGGCAGTGGTTGTGGCGATGAAGGATAATGCAAGCTTCTATTATATTAACAATAATGATGATGACACAACAAGCAACACGAAGGGATGATGGCAATGCCGGGATTTAGGATTAGTGACGATTTGATATTTTGAGTCACGCATTTTTTTTTTTGGAAGTATGTATCTTCATCATCATAATCATCATTTTTTTGTTTGATAATCTTTGATGATGATGATAAAGAGGATGATGATGACACAGCGGCGAGGAGGCAGTAGACAGGAAGGAAATTGTCAGATGCACGCCAAAACAGAAAAAAACACACGAAACGAAACACAAAGTAAATTTTCGAGTCAATGATTAGAATAATTTAGTAAACTAAACTTTTTTATATACTTCTTTATGTCGCAAACGTTGGGGAGAAGGGACCGCCATGGGTCCTATAAAAATTAAGTCGTTCCTTGGTCCGTAATTAATTGGAAGGGGCAATCGAGTGAATAGGGTTTTGAAATAGGACAAGGGACCAAAGCTAGAAAAATTTATTATTATACCATTTTCGTTCAACTTTAATATTAACAATGACTTAACAAAAATTCTTAATTGTTACATTACATAATAATAAGTAGAAATAGAGGGACCCTAAAAAGCCTTCCTACTTTGTTGAGATAAAAGTAATCAAACAATCGAAGGACACAATCAAAAAAAAATGTCGAAGAATAAAAAGCGAACATGAAAAATGCTCTATCATGCGTGCCTTCATTATATCGACATCGACATTTTTTGATTTTTGTTATGTCACCGTTTTATATTACAAAACTGTGCACACACTTCGTCGTGTATGTAATAATCAAACTGTGTAACTGTGTAATAGCCCGAGTTGTAATAATGATCATGTCCAATGTCTTTAGGCTATAAAATTTAATTGATTGTCATTGTCCCAACAATATCGGCTGAACTGAACATTCAAACTTTTTATTTGTTTATTTTTTTGAATTGGAATCACGACATATTTTAAATTACACAACAACCAATGGCATATAAACCCTTTTATTTTGCTGGAGAAAAACACGATTTTCAAAATTAGCTCCATTCAACTTTATTTTCTCTCCTTCCTCCAGAGTTTTTCCAGCAATAAGGTTGCTGAAGATGTTCGAATCATTTCAAACTCAACACTCTATTGCCAAACCCTCTCATTTAAAATTATTTCTTTTCCCTCCCATTTTCTTGAGTAAACTCAGCAACGCAGAAACATAATTATAATTTTCTTTATGCATGTATGAACATTATTTTTTGAAAAATAAAAGCGCGGTGTCTATTTATTTAAAAAAAAAAAGTAATTTTCAATGTGCAATGTAGAATGAATGTGTGGTACATTAGTTCACTCGTATATTATAATAATATTCAAGTTTTCAAAAAGAACAATAAGAACGTTTATTAGGATTCTCCTTCTTCTGGTTGTTGGACAAGGAGTCCTTGAATTTTCACCAGACCAGAAGAATAAAGAAGAAAATGCATTTGCGCATTATTTGTTATTGTTGCAGACAATAACAGCTTCCCTCTTTATTTCTCGTCTCCTCGTCATCATAATCATTTATGAAAATTTAATTTTTAAAAAACCTCATCTTCTTGTCTTTTTGTGTTTCTTTTTTTTTCTTTTGTGTTTGTTGCTGATGTGCTGGAAGATGGAGGATGATTGAAGAATATTTTTATTTTTATTTATTACGCTCTTTGGATGTTGGAAAAAAAGAAATCTCTTCAAGATATACTTGAAAATGAAGAGGAAAGAAACACTCTTTTAGAAAAAACGAAATAAATAGACTTTCAAAGAATGGGGCTAATAATCAAAGTAAATAATGGAAAGGAAGATGAAGACCAAGAAGAGGAGATGTGCAACAATGCAGTCATGCACAAGCAAACTTCTTTTGAAAAAACACGCCATTCGTGAAGAAGGATGATGATGAGCGAAGCGAGTAAGAGTTTGGTGATAGTGGTGGTGGTGGGATGAAAAGGGGATAATGAATGGAAAATAGAATTTGAGAAAAAAAGAAGCGCTGAGAGTGAATCAGCCACTGAATGTATCTTTTTTTATGAAGGGAAGAAAAGTTTTGAGATTTTCAAGTGGTTTTGTAGAAGGTGGAGGAAATGGAGAAGCTGTTTATTGTTGTGTGTTGTTGTGTTGTGGAGTGTTTTTTTTGGAGGTGTGCATTTTAAAAATCTGAATGTATCTTTTTTTATGAAGGGAAGAAAAAAAAGTTTTGAGATTTTCAAGTGGTTTTGTAGAAGGTGGAGGAAATGGAGAAGCTGTTTATTGTTGTGTGTTGTTGTGTTGTGGAGTGTTTTTTTTGGAGGTGTGCATTTTAAAAAAGTTTGTAACATTCAAATACATACAAAATGGTAATAACAGTTTGCTTTGATGATTTTGGTTTTTGGGTCTTCTTGAATTGAATCCCAGTCGCTCGTCTAACTACTGGAATGGTATGGAATACTAGGTAGCTAGAGCTAGACACACACATAAATGGGAAAAATTGAATAGAAGCAGCAGTGCTTGTATTTTGAAGTGTTTCTTTTTTTCCTTTGGATGGCAGATATTTTTATGAGAGTATTTTGTTTCCCTTGAGAAAAAATTAGATACAATGTCAATTGTTGATTGTATTTTCAATTTAGGAAAGGTGATAGATGGGATATAAGCTAGAGTATTCATTGTTGCAGTTGCAGATGTACGTGTGTTTTGTGTTTTGCTACTACTATAATAGCTTTGCGTAAAGGTTTTGTGGGATAAGGTTTCGGCAAAGGTAAATGTGGAAGGTAACGTAAGAACATCTTCAGAAAACGGTGATTGAATATGTAGTATTGACAAATAAAAGACATTTAGTAATGGTGACGATGGATGACTATTATTTATGAATGAAAATAGCTATAAATATTATTGCATTATTTGGATGTTTTTTTTCTGGAATTTGAGACATGGAACATGAAACGGAGATGAGTATTGAAAATGTATCAATTGAGAAATTGGAGGAGATGAAGCAAGGAAGATGTTCGGTTTCAGTTGATTTTGTGTAAGTGTGGGAGAGATTTCGTGAATGAAATTTGAAGATATAAATGGTTATGGTGACATGAAAGACTGCTATACCGCAGAGAACTATTAGTTGATACATTCAACATTGCGAAAAACTGCATCTTTGAACGGAAACCGATATTGTTTGGAGCCGAGTGTGGTCTGCAACAATATGATTGAATACTAATTGTTGAATAGAGTGTGTTCTCTTGTATCTAACCACTACTCAGGCGAACAGGTTTGAGTACATCATCCACCGAATTCTGTCCAACTTATTAGCCTGATTCAATACAAATGACCTCTGGGTTACTGTACTATTTTTCTACCTAACTAAAATTATGAACAACGTCAAACTTCTTAAAAATATCGATCTTCTTATTTTTGATGGATTTGTCATTAGGACATATATGTTTTAAGCTGGAGTGTTCAAACACAAAGGCGTAATTGAAACAGACAAAAAAAATCCATCAAATCACCAAATGCAGCTTATTCACATTAATCCCATATTCCAATTAAACCTTTCTGTAATATACCTAATTTCTATATACACCTGTGCGCACTCTACAAGCATTTACACTCTAATCTCTTTTTATTTTGTTGTAAGCTGACAGAAACATTGTAGTAATTAGACTAGGAACTTTGAGATCCCATACACATCTTTTTCTTGAGTCCCGTACTGTAAATGAGCTCATTTGTTTTGTTCACACCTCGTCAGAAATAACTAGCTAATAATAAATCCTCCTTGTTCAATCTCTCCCACAAAATATTATTATCTCTTTCATTCTCCCCATTCCTTTTTTTTCTTTATTTTTTTTTCTTCGTGCAATGCTCGTTATCCATATTATCCATAATCCATTTTGTTCATTACTCATTTGCCAGCCTCACAACTACTTCTTCTTCTACTACTACTACCCGTGATAGGGTTAAATGCTACAACACGTAATATATGAACAACATCAACAAGAAGATAATAAATTATCTATCTATTTTGAATGAGATCACCAGAAAAAATCTTGTTCACGTTTCTCTCTCCCTCTCTCTCTCTCTCTTCTCTATCTTCATCATCTTCTCCGAACAAGAAGAAAATAAAAATTGGGAGGGAGGAGGGAAGGATCGTTCCGTGAAAAAAGGAAAGAAAAAAATGCATATCAGCCTTTTTCAGAGTTGAGTTCATCAACTACTTACTTTACATGCTTGTACTTCTGTAATATAATCTCTTAACACACACACACCACCACCACCTTTTTTACACTCCACACACAACCACATCTCTCTCTCTTTTTCAAAAATTTTCATCTTTATTTTCTATTTTTGTTAAGAATGCTCTTTCTCTCTCATTCACTCTACATATCATCTTTAACTAGAGCCATATGTCATCCACTCTCGTACAAATGTAACGTAATGACTTTTTGGTCAACAAAATAGATTTTCAAAATTAAATGTGCTTGAGAATAACATATCGTCTTATATTTCTTTCTTTATGGATGATGACATGTGTCATGACAAGGGTTAAGCTCATTATTTTCTTCCCACTTTTTATTTTATTTTCACATTTTCAGTGACGTAATCTCAAGAAGAAGAAGAAGAAAAAACCGAACAACTGAACTGCATTTGTCTTGATGCACTCCACTAAAAAAAACTCCTTTCATCATCCTTTAAAAAATACAACTTACTCAACAGAATATCAGAGAGTATGCAATTTTCTGCAACAAAAGCGAAATGCCACATGATACGATTTTCTTTCTTTTTTATCCTTTGCAACCAAACAAACCCGAGATTTTTTTTTAGATCTAAACTCTTTTCAATAAGCACTAAACATATATATATATATATCCAGCAAGAAATAAATAGCTAGGCACAATATATTTTATATATAGTCATATAAATTTACTTTTGACTAGAAATTTGACTGATCCTCGAGATATTCTACTGCAGCAACTCCTCTGAAGAAACTTTATCCTTTCCCACACCACAGGGGAAGAAGAACGACTAGGAAATGTTGTCGGTGACATTTTTACACTTTTCTTTTGTTGCACTTTCATTTTGAAAATATCACATGTATGCCTGCACGCACACTCACGCACACCGCAACTCTCACACCAAAACATAAACCAACACGCACTTTTTTTATATAATACTAACCAACCAAACCGAAAGGTCAAACCGACGACGGTGACAACAAAACAAAACTACAATGAAAGCTTCAGCCAGAAATAATATCGTTACTCATTTTTATTTCATTATCCGTTTCATTTTTTATTTCTTCTTCTCTCTTCTAGAATGGAATCCCTGGATTCCTGCTGCATATTATTTTCGGATAAGTTATAGTTACGAAGAAGAAGGGGTAAAGGGTTTAACAGTCACAATCAAAAAAATTTCATTTTCATCTTCAAATCCATTTAGGTAAAAGCCATCTGACAAAGGTGAAACCAAAACTCTTTTTTCCATTTCGTAGTTGACATGTCTTGTCGTGTTATATACGCACATGCGGATGTGTGTGTGATGGATTTTCTAAAAATAATACATCATGGATGATGGTTTTTGTTGTTGTTGAATTGAATCCATAGGATCAAGGACAACTTTCATTTCACATCTTGTGCTTCCTTTCAAAACTTGCATCAAACAAACCTCTCTCTCTCTCTAGCCAATAATGATTGAGGTGAGCAGTTGGCACTAACAATGTACCCGCCGTAAACAATGCCTTTCGAAACTTCACTTCACTTCAAAATCATTTTCACTGCCTGGTTAACAATATCCACACACAAC
>JAHZNC010005234.1:0-19310 GCA_027744095.1 Zhuqinia jingwanae | reverse complement strand
TATTTTACTAACTGCAAGAAAAACCAATCATTAAAAAATTAAGATATGACAAGAGATGCCAAGCGCTTTTTATACAACACATTATTACAGCATGATAATACAGTTGGCGTTGGTGTGTAGTATTTATGCACGTTTTGTATGTATGCCTAACAAACAAGTTATTATGCAATGATGAACTTGTATTTTTTGTCTGTAAATACAAAAATACATGATACACAAAATATATTTACATTACCTTAGCCATCCGTCACATTATGCTGTTCCTTCCGGTGTTCCTTTGATCCACGATGATCAGCAACTTATCCTGCCTGCTCACACAATTAATTTCATTATTTCATTATTATATTTTCTAATAATGATGAGTGCAGATAGTTTTTTTTTTCGGAAACAGGTGTTCTGTATAGTTTTGTGTAGTTCTCAGTTTGTGTGTCAATTTATACCTATGCATATGCATGAAAATTAAAGCTTTTCACTTTTCCTTTCATGCCTTTAACATGTTCCAGAAGTCCAGGCCATTGTTCTGCTACGTTACGTTGTTCCCGTTTTCTGGTTCTACTGCTGATCCCACTCATCCATCACCACAAATAAACAGTATAATAACAACATAGAAAGCTATAAAAAACAATCATGAGCCATTTGCTCGGAAAAGAGAACAGTACAATAAATAGTCGATATTATATAGTGCTTGTAATTAGCTAAAGCTTATGTAAGTAAAATTTTACAGTTACACGTATCCATCTTTTACTAAACAAGAGAAACTTGCAATGTTCACCACAAAAGACTTAGGTGACTATAATGAAAGCAATTGATAACTATGATGATAATGATGAAAGAATGAATAAAATATAAGAAAATATAAGTAGTAGTGAGTGCCATGCAGGTCGTCAGCAATGATACGCACACATTTCAATTCAATTGAGGACTCTATAGAATAGTATAGAAAGATAAGATCTGGCTCCCTCTTTCCAGAACTGAAATGAAGAGAGGAGAAATAATAATTCGCGTGTATATATGTGCGTGTTCAGTAATTCAACCCGAGAGAGAGAGGACCAGGAAAAAAATACAATTTTGAGTCTTAAACCAAAAGCTATATTTATCTTTGGCTTCCGTGTTTTTAAACGGCTTGTCCACTTCCCATATACTGCCCAGCTAAACAACAACAAAAATTGTTACTCCTTCGTTGCTATTTTGTATTTGTGCTTTGTGCTTAACAAAACCTTATAACAACTATAATGATTATCAAATGGACAGTGACTATTAACTTTTTGTCTCTAGTTTTTTTATGAAGAGGAAAATATTCCAGTATTTTCTTTTGTGTTTAAAGCTTAAGTTCCCTTGCACCTTTAAATTATTATTATGTGTAAAATAACTTTTAGTCTGTTTTCCCTAATAAACTCAATAGATCGGGAAATGAACTGAACATGAAACTGCATTTCCTTCCGCTTTTACCCTACGCCACGCTCTTTGCAAGTCTGTTTGTGTGGTGGGGTCGGGGTGCCCCATTTTATAGGATTTTGTATATTGGCCACTATGCATTCTACCTCTGTCTGGCCAACTGTTCTTTTCATTCTTGCCAAATAATACCAAAAAAACCTAGTTTCTTATTTTATCGTTGCGTATTTAATCCAATTAGGTGAAAGGTAAAAGGGTATACTACACGGCATTCCATGCATGTCCATGACTTTTTTTGAGCGCAAAAATATTGCATCCTTCATGGATGATAGAACAGTCGATTTTTATGATTCATAGATTCATCATAACACTGTCTGCCGTTGTTGTGTTGAAAAATAAATTATAAATAGCACATTATAAACAGTAATGCTTTACCATACCAAAGTGCTGAACATTAACATTTTTATATTTAGTTACATGCAACATGTCGCATTGAATCAGACAAGAAGAATGAGATGAGGTGATGAGAATGAAACCCTGAATCATTTAGCATTGACAAGGTAAGTTCATGCTAAATATTACATAATTTTGCGATTCCACAATACATGGAAAAGTATCTATAGTTAAATAGTCAGCGCGTGAAAGGGTTGCAAGCATTGCAAAATAGCTATTAATCCATTTAAAGGTGAAGATTCTTGCAATCATCGTCATATTAATAGAAGAAATGAACCAGAGTGCTGGAGAAGGAAAGCCGTCACAATAAAAGGGAACTCGCTTTTTTGCTAAGTCTATAAAAAAAACTCAGAATGGAATGAGTCATTGTACCCAGTATCGTATAGCAATAACCGCACAAACCACAATGTAAACATACCTGCTCCTCAACTAAAAATAAATGGTGGATACAGACAAGTTGATGGCTAAATCGGTTTTTATTTTAGTCTTAGGCCGTTTTTTTGTACAGCTATGTACATAATTACATAATTGGATGCTAGGAAAACCAACGTCCCATAATCTCTTCTTAAGCAAATAAATTAATACCATGTATGAGCAGAGCATGCATTTTCATTTTCCATGATATGTACACATAATATACCTAATAGGTGTGTATGTAGAGATACAATTATTACCTATTATTGCATTTTGCATTGACTGTGGCAGCGGGATAGTAAAATAGAGCTTGTCTTGGGACGATGATGATGCTGCAATTCTAAACATCTTGTTTGATGAACTCAAGTTATTTCAAGCAGTTATGTGTTTACTTTTCTCATGTTGAGTTTACTTTATGTCAAGGCCGTTTGCATTCCTCTAATCAAAATATACATGCCAGATTGAGTTACAGGTATATACCTATTTATAGGTTAAGATGCCCTCACACGATGATGATAAATTATTTATGAATAGTAATGCTAATCATGATGATCCAGTGCGAACCAAAACTAAAGACTTCAGTGGTTACAACTGTACAGTCAATCAGAATGTGTTTATTTTGTTCAATCATTTTATTGAAATTTGGATACGCAATTAAGCTTAATGCACAAAATGCTAAAATTGAAATCTTCGATCAAATGGTAGCATATAATTGATAATGCATTCAGTGTAATAGTATAAATCAAAGAATGCAACATGATATGTTAATGCAGTACAAGCAAGATTAAAATACCTGTAGAATTGCCCTTTTCGACTTCTCTGGAAGTCTGGAGTCAATAAAACTGTAAAATGTAAAAAATTACAAATATTCAATGAAACAATAAAATCACGATCACCATTAAATCATTACCTCAGAATAAAATTTTATTTCAACTTCTTTCTCCGAAATTACAAGTTAACAATCTTAACAATGAGTAAGTCTTAAAGAATATCGTTAGGTGGAAGTTGTAATACATGACATGTACCAATAATAGAGGGTTTAAAATCACAATTTCAGATCAGGTTTTAATTTTATTGTTTTTAAATGTTAGCAGCTTTAATAAATATATAAATCTTGCTACATCCTAGTTGCACCTTGTCAGTAAAATATGAGACAAGGGCAATCATGCATTTAAACCTTATTGTGACATGAATATTTTATTGTATGTTTTTCAACAAGGTGCAAGGTACATATTATATATATATATCTGTTTAACATAACATGTGATATAATATTAATGGCAAAGCATTATTAGTACAAGTTTACTTGTCTTTAATCGCTATACTGAAACATGTACAAATTAGCCTTTTTTGTATTGCTCCTTTGTAAAGATTTTTGGAAATACAATTTTTAAGTTGGGATTTTCTTCTCGCGTAATGAAAAGCTATTTCCGTGGACGTGAGATTTCGTATTTTAATTTCAGCACTTTTTTTACTCTAAGTAAATTAACACAAAATAAATATAAAACGAGGATAAATGACTGCAATGACTTAATAATATTGGAAGATTTTTAAAACCTTGAGTGACGTAACAACGTAAGTGAGTTTAATGTGCTCAAGCGTCAAGCATCTCGGCCTCACTTTAGCTTATTAGCAATGCTTAAATTTAACTCTACTCTTTTCTCAATTTGTGCTACATTACGATTAGCTTTTGTTGTAAAATTTGATTTCCGACTTGTAAATTAAAAAAAGCAAACAGTTATTAGAACAAACACAATAATCAAACCAAAGTTGTTAGATCTTCACAAAACGAACTACAACACAATAATCGCAATGGTAAGCTTTTCTCAAGTAATTGTGGATACTAAACTAATTAATTCAAAAATGAAACGATTTCCTCCCGTTTAAACTCCTAAAGAAAAAATTAAAATCTCTAGTCTATCTATACCAAAAAATTATAGTATACTGGTTGCTTATAGGAAGGCATTGCACCAATCGCTTAAACATTTGTAACTCTGAGTTGCATGATGTGAAATTACAACACAATGTACACATAATACTTAGTATTATCAAAACAAATGACAAATTTCAATTCTTCTCCTTTCTCTGATGTATCATATATCCCATACCTTATCAAATCCCTGAGATGTAAGTCGTTTTCCATAAGTATCTCCAATTCCAGCGACATCCGTCACTGGCTTTTCACCCATAGATTCCAGAACGAAATTGCGATGTTTTTGAGAAGTAGAACCCATTGTTACGGCTAAAAATACAAACACATTATTATTCGTTAGTTTTGTTACAAGAACTGTAGTTGAACTATTTAAAGCATAGTCCTAATAAATCCGTTTTATTTTATTATTTATATTCTACTTACCTATGGTTTTCTTTTAGATCCTGCTGCTGGTTTATTGCACACAAAGTTCCCGAAAACACGAACACTAACTTTCGTCTGATGTTCCTTAAAAAGACAAAAACTATTATTTCATAAATGTAAAGTAAAAACCCCCTTTGGAATTATGCCACATACAAAGCGATCATTTTGGCGGTTGGCTGATTATGGTACGGAAATAGATAATAAGAAAAGTATACAAAGCAGTGTTATCGGAAAGATAACCAAAACCAACTGTCACATTAGTAAACAAAAAGCAGATGATGACAAACTTTGAAAACTTTGGCGAATGAATGTGACCCTGTGCACAAAATTAAATAATTTATTTTTTACTTATACTTACGTTGTTGTTGTTACACAATGGAAAACGATAAAAGTATTGATCTTGTTACAAAGTTAATTTATAATAATTACTTTAAACGTTTATGGAACTCACTACGTCACACACACACACGTTTGTATTAGCGATGATATGGTCTACTCACTTCTGGTATCTTGAGATGATGATGTTATATCAACAATCTCCTGGAATAAGTGGAAGAAATACCTTTTATTAAGCAAACCAAATAGGAAAGATACTAAAACTGATGTCTAAACTTTTATACGTTACGTTAATGCTATTTTTATGCGGAAAAGCCGATGTTTGACTTTGGTTGAATGTTTTTTTTACTGGGACTTGTTTGTTGAGGCATAGATTTGACCAATACAAAAACTCAATGCCACAAGAAAAATACATATTACTTCACACTGCACAGTTTTGTATACACATACTTTTGGTGTGTCTGCTGGATGTACATTCGCTGCTGATATTTGATGCTTACTATGAGTGTACTTGAATTTTTCTCCATAATTCCTTGAGATGTAACATTTTTACCACATGTAAAACAATAATGTATCTATGAATTAATTACTTTCAAATCATTGAATTATAAATCTTGGTCAACTAAATGCCAAATAATTAATTATACGTCAACTTTGGTACATTTACCAAAAACCAACGGACGACTCAAGCACATACATGCTTGCTTGGCTTGAGCAGACAGACAGACAAACCAAGAATTTATGAAAGTAACAAGAAATTCAGTCATACATACGTCAATCGCTTTATGCATCATCATTATCATCAATAATATAATTAATCAGTGATGATTCATCATCACAAACGAAACATGCCGTAAATCCGTATTGTTTTTTAGTTTACATTAAATTTTAGCTTGATGGGACTAAAAAGTACGAAGAGAGATTTGTGAATATTGTGAGTGTCAGATTTAGTAATAATTATAAGCATGCATGTTTTAAGGTTTCTGAAATTTATGGATAGTATGATGATACAGATTTAAATATAAACACGTACTTGGCAGAACGAAATAAAGCCAACAGTTATGTTCTAAGAGAATTATTTAGAGGACTATTGAAAGCAACAACCTATATTTATATTTTTCAAACTTGAATAAAAGACATTATAAATCATAGTGCAATTATAAACCAGCAAAAAAAGACTTGACTGGATTTTCTTTGCAAGTGTAAAAGCTATATAGACAAACTTTTTTTTTAATTTTTTTTTTTTTGCATAAAAGTTCATATTACCAACAAGAAAATTTGATCAATTTGTCGACCTTTAGATTTGGGTCTTGTAACTGATGGTTTCAGAAATGAACAGCTTTCAACAAAGTCATTTTTTAAATGTTTTTTTTTGTTTCAATGTGTTAAATAGTTTCTTCGAAGACCTTTATCAGGGAAACATGGTAAAAAAACAAAAGTGCAAAAACATGTTGACTAATTGAGCGCATCATACTAACTTGACTATAAAAGTCATTGATTACTTACCTTTTACCTACCAATTGCCAATTATAGAGAAATCGTGTACATAAAATAATTTCATGTTGCACCTTCCAAAACTATTGTCTTGTTCTCAAACCTACACTACTGCACATAATATATTGCAACATACATCCTAGCATATAAAAAATTCAAAATTACTATCGGAAAGAAAACAATATTTTGTACAACAAAATCTACTTAAATTTTCAGATGCATCTCCTAGTTTGCCATATTTTTATTTGCTTTCGAAAAAAAGTCATAAATCAAAGATCCGGAATCCCGAGCTAAGCAAAGGCAAAAACTATTGACCCGTTACTACTATAGCGTCACTACGTTTCACTTAAAAATTTGTTGAGTTCAATATTTTTATTATCCCAAGACCCTGTAATTTTTATTTTCTTGATCTATTTGAGGTACACCGAGATAACTAGCACCAATCCTAATGCTCCATGAAAGCCCAGTACCCCACTTTTCTTGTTGAGGTACATTTATAAAAAAGATGTACTGGCAGAATATTTACAAATGATTGCGCTGTATGACTGAGATCATAGTACATTTATGTACACATCAGTTTCGATTGGTTTGTATTATCATATCTAAAAGTCGACAGACTATTCAAATCTAATGATGGGAAATTAACAGTCAAAGAAAAGGTGAATAAAAGCAATGCAAAAAAGAAGAAGGGTTACAGCAGCAACGGTGGTCTATGAATTTATTAGCGGTAAAATCTTGTGGTGATAACGATGATGGTGGTCGAAGAAATTTGATTTCTTTTGCATACACCCTTACTGGTCATAATTACATGTTGAAAACAAGCCAAATGGTACACTCACACTATTTACCAGTCGAACAATGACAATAGCAAAGAAGTAAATGACTCAAGTCAAAATTCTGTGTCATTTTAATTCTGGGAATTGTTATTTTATTTATCAATTATTATTTCATTATCGTCGTACCAGAATAAAAAAAAAAACTCTAATATGAAAATGCGAACAAATCAGTTTTCCTGATAAAATATAAAACGTATTATAAAGTGTTGTTTAGTGTGAATAAAAAGATGAAACACCCGAAATTATTGTGCACATTTTGAAGTTGGTGGATTGTAAACTTGTAAACTTGTCTTTATTATAGTGTCTTTCCACATTTCACAGTTGCCCATGTTATTCTAACGATTAGTATCTAGCTGCGTTGCATATTACGGACTTTTGATAGACAGAAATCATGAAAGTTAAAAACAATTATTTTTAATCTAGACTGTCTACAAGTTGTCAAAAGATAAATAAATAAAATACAAATTGCATTTCTGTGTAGCTTCTAGGTATTGTTTGTAGTGATTTGTAAAGTTTTAAGATTTCATATTACATGTTTTGTCGTCTGCGATGTTTTTATTTCGAACTATTCGTGTGTAAAGTGTATAAATTATATAATATAATATACGCGGTTTTAAATTAACAATACAGTAAAGAATATGAAAAACTAATGTAACACGACATGTATACCTAAATGGCTGAATTTTATCTGTACTGTGCTAATGATAATGATAAAATATGCCAATAACAAAATTTAATCACTTTAATGAATGGATAATCTCGTTGTAACTGGAATGAAAGCACAAATTTAAATATAACAAGAAAAATCAATTTCATACTGCATTTTTTCATTAAAAAAAGTTTTATGAATCTTTAGTGTTATGAATGGTATAACGATAATGATTTTTTTGATGTGGATTCTGTATTCAACGATGAATATAAAAAAGCAATAATAAAGATCAAGTTTCAGACAATGAAGATTCTTTCAAAAATTATTAAATCCTTTCATTTTTTTTCATGTCATTCTCTGATGAAAGTTTCTGTTTTTACAAACAAGTGTACTCAGACTCACACTTTGACAGAAAGATAATTTTATTTATACAAAATCATTTCTTCCTGTAAAGCTTTCTGTTTTGACTCGCCAAAATAAGACTTCAAACAGATTTCATAATTTATCTGAATTTTTTTTGCGACTTTTGCCAAGTAAGGATTAAATGGAAACTACGCTTCTTTGCAATGATGTCAACTAAAAGTAATTTAGTAGTATATACTCTCGCACGTACATCAGCGGTGAAAATGAAAATGATAAGCCGCATTATTAATAATTCTAAGAAACATGAAAAGGGTATAACTGTTTTAGGTAGGCAGATGCGTGTTTATGTTAAAAATTCAATCAGCATTATGAAATCAGAAAATTTGAATTTGTTAAGTTATGAAAACAATAGTTAATATTATTGTTAGTTGGTAATATAGCGTAGTTATAGTCCAATAAAAGTTTAGAGAATAGTGAATATTTAAATTCCAGTAGTGCATTAAAAGACATTGTTAAACATTAATTTTGATAAATGTTTTTTTGTGGGAGGCGAATGGCTCATTAGAAAACTACCTTTTTCAATTTTAATGTATTTTTAACAGTGAAAAAAATAAATTAAAAGTAAAAAAACATGACTCTGCCTACTCAACATTTTATCATTTTATCAAAAAGGGTTCAACAAAACATTAAAAACTAATTACAATATTGTCATTTTTTAATCAACGAAATGCATACAAATGTTTATTTTAAAGCACATTATTGTATATACTTTCAATCAATGACGAGAATTTTATAAGCAAACACAGACTCATCATCAAGTCATCATCAAATCAATTATCGTACTTCCTAAAAAGTGCATCTTTTTAAAATAATTTTCACGTTTTACTATCCGTCAATAAAATTAACGTTCTACAAGGCATAATATTTCTCCATCTGTCGAGCTACAGCTCAATATCTAAATGAAACAAGATTAATTGCACACGTACGTATGTCATTTCAAGATTTTCGAACATTGTATATACATAATACATATATAATACACACATATGTGTAGTAGTGTTTTATGTACCTTTACTGTTTTTATTTTATGCGATTTTTTGGTTTGCAAAAAAGGTTTTCTCTGATGTCAGCTTTTACAACCATATTACTTACGAAATAGACAAGTCTTTAGCTCTAAGAAGCAATAAATCTTCTCAAGATTTTTTTTTTTCATCTCGAGTTTCTTCTTAATAAAAATGATTCAACTTTGCCACATATATTAACAAAAGACAACAATTTGTTTTTAGCAAATGTGATTTGATTTGTAGAAAAGCAGTTACACATATTTGGGGGAAAGTAACAATATATTATTTTTTATTTATTTTATCTATCACAAGAACAAAAAAGGGGAGTGTATCATCATGATCCTGGCATATACCACCTACGAACCTAGAAGGCAAATTACTTCTCGCTATATTCTTTACGGCCGTCATCAACCACACTGATTGGTTTTGCTAAATTACTAACGACGTGAGCGTGATATTACAGAAATTTATATGATATTAGAGCTCTTTGATAACTTGGGCAATAAAAAGGACCACATTATAGAGTTCAAGACCAGGCTATCCATCATGTCACACAAGGGGCTTGATATGCCTCATGAATTGATTCATGATTCATGATGATGATTTACTTTGAACCTGAGCCAAATCTGTTTATTTCGTCTTTGTTTTTATATCCACGCATATATCTCCGCGTGGACTTGTTGATAAAGGAAAAAAGGAGTACTTATGTACATATTTCGGCTCGGAGTACTGAAAAGAATACATAGATATTATGCGGTACACGTAGTCTGTGTAGTAGTTCAAGTACATTGTAAGTTTATGCTCTTGTGTGACAGAAACAATGAAAAATGCCTTAATAATAAACAGTAATAACAATAAAAGCGAAAACAACACACTCATTATATTTCATGAATTGTGTTTTATTTTTTCATTGTGTTTTAACAAATCTGCAGTCAGATTATGTCGTTAGCTGTCTTATCAAATCCATCATCAATATTATATGAGCGCCATATCCGTAAAAAAACCAAATAGAGATATATTAGTTATTTTTTAAGTTAGAAATTTTTCATTGAATGTTTTAAATAAAAAGGTAAAATTAATTTTTCTTTCAAATATTTCAATTTTTGTCTAGTCAAAACATTTTTTTCTCCTAATGTCGAGTTTTAACTTTTTTGTTGAGAAATTTGCAACAGGAAAAATGCTTTTTAGTTTCCTTACTTGATAAGTAGGCATAAAAGGACGTGAACGTGAGTAGCTGGTTTCTGGTTTCCTTCCGTTTTTTTTCTTATCTACACCATCAAGAATTATCATCTTGACAGATAGTAAGATAGAGAGAGAGGGGTGAAAAATGATGAAATCTGAGAGAGTTACATTACCAAAGAATGTCAACTAGAGAGGAAAAAGATGCTCCACGAAAGGAAAATATTTATGGTGTAAAACACGCTGTATATGTTATGTAGTAAATATAAATGATAAACAGTAGCTGGCACACCATCAAGGGACGTCTTGTGATAACTATACAACCATGTAAATTAGTAGAGATGTTATCATCATCCTCATCATTCACGACCATCATGAACATGAGTCATGCAGTGAAGTTCTTGTGACTCGGCTCATCATGATCATGATCATGATCACTAGAAAAGATGTTGCCTTGCTTGATATATATCAGCCGAGGTGGTAGAGTTGTAGCCAAAAAAAAATCAGAAAACTAGACAAGTCACATAATAATAATTTTTTTTTAAAGAACGACTTTTTTGAATGATTAATATATTCAGATATATGATTTCAAGTGATAGTAATCTACGTAGATTCAAGGCATTATTACACTATGCTCATTGCTATCAACGCTTATTGTTGTAACTGATCAATCAAGTCAAATAAGTTTTGGATTATTTAATTATTATTCGAATTGAATATATGGTGACGATGATTCTAGAGAAAAGTAATAATAAAACGGGTTGAATATTCATTAATGCGTACATTTGTTGATGAATGCATATATTAATTGGAAATATTTTTAAAATCCATTTATTATGACAATAGTAGTTAAAATTGAAAAGATAATTTGATAATTACATATTATCATAATAGATAAACATGCATCAAGACGCGCCGGGAACTCGAAATAAAAAAAAGGGGAAGTCACACACTCACAAAAGTATGGTTGTGTTAAGGTCATGATGATTAGACAAACGATTTATGCAATTTACAGAAGCATTTAAAATTAATATTATTGACGTGTTTATCTCTTGTTCCGGTTATATGAAAGTTTTGCTGCGATCATGTTTACCAATATACCAAAAATACCAATAATGAAAGTATTTTATGGTAAACCATTTAACTTTATTACAACACTTAAAATCTTTTTTTTTATTGTTTTTGAGCCCATTGAAGTTACACAAGAATGACGTGTTTCAAAGAAAATGATGCTTTTGTGTATACTCATTTTGCACATCATAATATAATAATAAGCCATTTGTTTTTACTACTACTACTACTACTACTACTGAACAATAAAATTGAACATCAAAGAGGTACATGTAGAATTATAGAGATACATATATTTTTATGCAGAAAAGTTGCGTAATCTGGGAGGGCGCCAACCAATTTAGAGAATATCATTATCATTGTCGCCACAGCTAATTATAAACTCACTTATTTCTCATGAAAGTTTACTAGCTTATCATGATATTTATTTTTCAAATTATAAATATAGCTACTTTAACACACCTTGCTTCAGTTTGAATTATTTATTCACACTTGTTGCTTTAGTTTGGCAGCTTATTGGCAATAGACTGCCAGGGATATATCAATTAGAATGACAACGTTCAAAGTACTAACAAAACACAATGGGCTTCCTCTTCCTGTTTATTATCAAAATTTTCAAGTGGAGACTTCTTGTAGTTAAAAAGTGTACGTGTGTGTGTCCCTAAATCTGCGTGATTAATTTTGTAAGCAAATTTGATAAGCTTTTCTTTTTGAATATCAAGTAAGTAAACACATTGGTGGTTTATTTTGGCCGATAATGATGAGTTACGCACATCAACATGAACGTGCAAAATCAACTTTGCTGCACTCACAAAAATGGATGACACTGATTGACAGCAGTAAATACATAAGCATAGTGTATAAAAATAGGTAGCTTGACATCAGTTTATTTGGCGAATTGGCTATTGAACTTGTTTGATTCTTGTATTTTATTTTTTGAGACAGACTCCCCACAGAACCTTCTGTCCTCTTTTTTCAGTCCAATATGACTAAATGTAATATATTAGTCAATATTTCCATGTTTCCATATATATATTTATTTTACAAAACAGTGTATGTATAAATGGTTGATAATTTCACCGACTACCTTAGTTGGCATCCGGTTCAATATCAAAAATAACTTCATCACATAAACTACATACTATATGAGCAAAATAAATATGCCTAATTGAATTGTGTAAATATTTTCTTTTAATTCAGCAAGATTTCACGCCTTCCTGTCCATCTCAAGGGATATGTAAAAGTATGTTTACATTTCATCGGCATCGTCTTAAATATTTTACATTTTCATTATATTCCTGTCGCCGCAATAATAAAAAACGAGAAGAATTTCTTGCAAGCCCATATTATGATTTCCACACCATATTTATTTGTTTGTATTCCTTTATTTTTCGCTAACAAAAATAATCAAATAACGAATCTTGACTATCATGGTTCTCTTGTCATTTGCTATCAACGCTTTTCAGTAGTTCATTGACGGGCTGACTGCCGCCGCCCATACATCTTTAGAAATGCTTAAGGTAAAGAATCCTTTTATATCTTTTATCTAAATCAAGAAATCAAAAGCTGACGAAATTGTCATGTAGGTATCTTTTCAAAAAAAAAAATTTGATAACTGTAGGCATTCAGGAGCAGCCAAAGGTGTTGGCGATCGCAATCAAAATCAACCAGTATTCTGGCTAGATTTGTATTATGAAGTCAATGGCAAAAAAAAAGTGGCCAAGTCAAGTAAACACGTTTTCAGGAATAAATCGAATAAACTTGTTCCTTTCCTTTCTTGTAGTAGTTCATGTAGAATTTCACGTAAATATATGAAAATCCACCGTGTTTTCCCAACTATTTTATTCTTCTCCAATATCATTATTATCTGCAATCTACATAATCACACCAACATCATCAATTTCAGCAAAACATTTTTCCTGTTTTTTATACATTTTATTATAGCAAAATATTTACTCAATGTATCTTGTTCATCATCCTGCTGATCAATATCGATCGGCTTTTATGTTCCTTTTCTTCTGAATAATAATATCCATCTTTTGAAAAATTGACTATAACTCTATAACGTTCTACGAATTATGGTGGAAAATGATGAGACATTAATCCTTATCCAATCATCATTTCATCATCATTTCCTCTTTTCATATCAATTTAATAACATTACACGCACCCAAGAAGCTGTACAAGTACACTTATTCATTCACACAAACATGTAATATGTAATATTACGCATATAAATCTGTTGTACGTACAGATTACTTATTCATTCTCTTGCATTAAACTTTCATGAGACCCTACCTTATTTATTGTTATCTGAAACGAAATACAATGTCAAAAGTGACAGATTGTATTTGACAAAATGATTACACTATAATGTAAGTGAAGAAGAGTTGTTGCAGTAATTTTTGTAGTTAAAAAAAATTACCAAAATATCACATCAGCTACAAAAAGAGCACTCCCATTTTCTTCACTACTCTTTCCCTTTTTCAATTGCAATTTTATTGAATTTTATTGAAGGTAAAATACATTGTACATGTACCTACATCCATATACGTATTTCCAAAGAAAGATTTTCTTCTTCTCACTTCTCAATAAGTCACCACCACAAAGGGAAAAGGGTAAAAACAAATTTTATTGAATTTTTTTGTAGTGCAAATTTTTTTATTCCTTTTTTTTGTAAATGCACGGTACATTCCGTTTCCAAAAAAAAAACTAGATCCGCATTCATCATCCACGCAAAGTGTCATGTATTGCAATATACATGTAATAATGATACAAATTACGATACATGATAAGATGTGACTTTCAAGCATGCAATAATTGTAATATGATCCTAGACGCAGCGTCAGTCAGTATACGCATGCTATGCATGGTTTACATTTTAAGATAAAAATTTGTGCCTAAAAAGGAGTTTGTGCGTGAAGATGAAAAAGAATATATACCTATCTATATGGTTGACTTTGAAGAGAAATGTAATGGGAGAAGGCATATATGAGGAAATGAGAAATGGAAGGTGGGGAAAAACGATAATATCACGACGACGATGATACTATAAATGACGAAAATGCGAAATGCGCGTTTTTGCATTCATTTTTAGACTAGGTATGTATATCTTTCGTGTTTGCTCTTGCTCACTAACTAGCAGACAATATTTTTTTTAGGAGAATTTGTCTTTTAATGGTTCACAAAATGCACAATAATATGTACCATTTTTTTGTTACTTTGTAATGGATTGGTTTTTGTGTGTGCCTCTTTTCTAAATGATTATGTTGATAATGATGTCGATGTCCTGCGATATGATTATCTTTTCACTTTTGTTTTTATCGTTATTTTTTTTCTAGTGTAACTTAACTATTCGTCACATGCACTTTCGTTTAACTACACGCACGCAATATTCATATATATTGTGAACTAAAAGGATCTCATCTTCATAAAGTGAACTTATTTGCCAAAAAAATGAGTCTAGTTTGAATCACTTTTTTTGTCTAAAAAAATTAAACACAGAGATTACGTCTTTCTCTTTCTAATGGCAAAAGTATTGATGATGATGCATTTTCATTAAAAACCATGAGTTCGTGTATATTTTTAAAAATTTTTTTTTTTAACGCAACGCAGTATTTGCTGCGTTTTTTTGTTGTTGCGGATCCCAATATTTTTACGTCTTCTTTTATGGCTTTCAATCTCATCACATCATCATCATCATATCATTATCGTAATCATAGCATTTAAAATTGGTTGTTTAATGTGACCAATTGAAAATCTTTTATAATATACTCTACTACTACAACGTACAGTACTTTACTCACAGGATTTTGTGCCGTAGTCGTGGTCACATTTTTTCAAAAACCTTTTTTGGTAGATCAACAACGGCACATCTTGACAATGGTACATTATTCCCATTCCCAATCGCCTTGACCAAAGACTGACAATATTAACCACTAAAAGGTTTTTGGTACACACATATCTCATCTTCATCTCTCTACTTCTCATCCTTTTCCCTATTCAAGTGTGTTTATTATAGTGACCATCGTCATTTTTCTATCGATGAACAAAACGACGAAATAATGGGCGTGTTAACCAAAATATTTTAATATGATTTTCAATCTCTACTACAAAATTTATTTAGACGAAACTAACAAATTGTCGTTTCTTTATATTTAAGTACTTCTAAGCTTCTTTATTCGAGATACTTTTTACTACGGCGATGATACAGGCTTTTATGATCTCAATTTCCATATAACCTATGTATCTCACTCGTCTGCTCCAACAAAAGAAAAACACAAGACATGATGACCACATCTTCTTGTCGGATCTTGACAGTCTCAAGAGAAGTTTGTTTACTTTCCGGTCGAACTATATATCGTGTTGTGTGGATGCTGTGATGATGATGTTGACCCTTGTAGTTGTGGAAGGGCATCAGGGCACTAACGCTACCACTACTTGCAATCATCACTGCTCTCAAACAACGTAATGTTTTATTCTGCTCACAATACTACAAAATACCCTGTTTTATTTATTGTGCATGTTTCAAAAATCATATTGATCGTGTTCCTCCGTGTCAACAGTGAAACGTAATAGTAACAATGTTGCTATGTTTTTAGATGTCTGTGTTGTGTGGGTTGTGTGTAGTAGGTACCCACATATAATCTTAATGTTTATAAGCATTATATGTATATACCTACATACATGCATGTTCTTGCATGCGTGATAGTACTTAATAATAGCAGTTAAAATTACAACAATCATACTATTACGTTTTTTTTACTTGATTTGGGAAGAAAAAAGGAACGAAATTAAAACGCAAACCAAAACCACTCAAGTGTGTGCATTTTTGTATGTATGATTTTTTATAATCTCTAATGTGACTACAATAATCGTAATATAATTGCTGGCTTCGGATGTTAGTAGATAGAGCTCATCAGATAACATTTTACCATCATCTTCCTATCTGCTTTATCCTGTGTGAGGTAAGTATATAATAATATGTATCTCTGTTGATGAACACGTAATATTATAGATGCATGTATAAATGTACACTTTTCTTGCGTGCATTGCATGCAATAATACAATGCAGTAAAAAAAATGCACGAGTTGCCGGCCGACGACACGAGACCGCGAGAACATCAACGCACTTCTTGCAGTGCAGTGCAAAAATAATGCAACTTTGCTGGCTGTTGTGATTGTGATGATTACACTAACTAACGCTGACTTTGAACGCTGCTGCTACTCAAGTACTCAACTCAGGTGCCTTCTTTATTCGAGTTCCTTTTTTTTTCATTTTTGACGATCTTTATCTATATATTTTTTTTTACTTTATACGCATTCTTCTACTTTACTATTATACCATCATCGCATAGCGCAACGACTGCACTACTGCTCGAGTGACTGACTGACTCTTTTTCCTGTCTCCACTTTTGCTCATATCGCTCTGCGCTGCGCTAATACTACTTTTCTTTCCTTTTTGTTAATCATCTTTCGTCGTTGTTGATTTTTCTTGATCTTTCATGTTTGTCCTTTTCTTGTACTTTACTTACATGTTATATAGCATCGTGTCAGCAATAAACACTCACAATTATTATCTGTTAATGACAATCATGTTTTTTGTGAAAAACAACAGAAAACTGTGTAGCTGACCAAGACAAGTAAAAAAAAGAGCAAAAGTCCCTGAACAATTAAGTGGATGTCAGTTTAAAGGGCAATCTTTTTGGTACTTGGCAGTTATCGTATTGTTGTAATCGTAACAGTCATAAAAACATTTTTATTGTAGCCCTTTCAACTTCAATATGGACTGAAAAAGTGGTGTGGTGAGTGCGTAGCATTTGGTGACTTGAGCTGATTACCCCAAAACATACAGATACACAGCATATTATGCCTTTTTCGGCTAAATAGCTCAATATCGTCTCTCAAAAACGGCAATGTGGACAAAGTGATTAAACTTATAAAGGGGAGACTATAGCAGGTAAAAAAAAATTATCGGCATTTTTAATGTGTTTATTATTGCAATCGAGTTCTGTCCTTTTGACACTTGGTGCACTCGAGATATACAATAATGCAGGTAAATGCATATAAAGTCATTCAGTCAGATTTTAATTACTGATACAAGTCAACACGACAATAATTACCCCTTGTCATCATATCACTCTCAGCATGACACTTGCTATTCTTTTGATTATGTCGGTAGAGGAGACGTCAGAATTCTTGTCATTGTTGCCTTGTCTTGTTTGAAATGATAAATTTATTTTACAATTACAACATTTTAGACAAGTTTTTTTGTGTGTTAGATAATCTGTTGGCCAATGAATAAAAAATAAAAAGTGACATTTTTGCTGCATTTTTTTCTGTCACTTGATTGTTTGATTATCTTTATAATCGATCTTTCTTTAAAGTAAGTTTTTAGTAAGCAATGTGCAGGTGGTATCATTGATAATAAATAATAACATACCTAACACATTGTTTGTGTCCATGTTGTGTGTGCTACACACAGACACAGCGTTGGTTGGTANTGTGTCCATGTTGTGTTTGCTACACACAGACACAGCGTTGGTTGGTACACTTTAATTTATGTTGTGTAACAAAGAAAAGTGGAAGAAAGGAAGACGTTGATTGTTTGAGTACACTGTTTATATGTTATGTAGTTACAAAAAAAAAGTTTTTTCATAACAAACATTTTTTCATTGTGATTTTTTTATAGCCACCTTCCATTTTTACTACAACTGCTGTAATGTTAGGAGATACAAGGGAAATTTGAGAAGAGGAAATGCTTACAGTCATGTCATCACCGCTGATAATAATATCAGAAAGCTATATGTCAGTTGGGATCAAGGCGATAGAAAACTTTTGTTTTCGCTGCATCACTGACTGACTGATGCTAGTATAACAAGTGACAAGATAGTATAAAGTGCACAACAATATATACGCCATATTTGCATAATGTGCGTAGTATATAGTCAAGTGATGTTGCAGTTGCAATAAAAACAAAATTCTTGCTGTACAACAATAATAACTGTAAGGAAGGAACGCACGCCGAGAGGTTCAATCAGTCGAATCACGTTCTGTCGTATCTGTGTAAGTAGTGTAAAAATAATATTTAAAAAAAGAATGAATTGCATAATAGTCGTAAGGATGTTTTGATGATAAATGAGTACAAATAGTGGGGTACAGGAAAAACGTAATAGTGACAAGAAGGATACAGCGTATAATCGACAAGGATATTTTTTATGGGGTAGCAGGGTAGCTATTTTTGTGATTGACTTTTTTGTTCTTGAATGTGATGTGATCAGGAATCAGATCAGAATCTCCCTCTCGCCACTACTCACACTACTCACCTGTCATCATGGAAGTTTGCCGTTAGCACAACAACTCGATCCATCAGCAAAGTATAATCTTTTAAAAGATTGGAGCTTGCTTGGGTGCCGAAAAGAGTTAAAATAGCTTGCAGAAATATTCAAGTTACGAAATAGTATGAATTTTAAATAAGTTTGGTGAATTTGTGTTGTGATATTTTAATATATATTTTTTAAAGCAGTGTCAGTGCACCGATAATTTTTAATATCATTACATACATATATTTTTTGTTATAATGGTCTTGTTTCAATTAAGAACTGCTACTGGCAGAAAACAAAGTAGTAAAGTTACAAAGTATGGTGGTGAAAGAAGAACGTTTCCGTTTCAGGAAGTAGTGCCTTTCCTAGTTAATTTTGTCA
>JAHZNC010005233.1:0-11891 GCA_027744095.1 Zhuqinia jingwanae | reverse complement strand
TATCGATTACCGAAAACAGAATTCCAAAATTCCTTTTAGTTTTCGAGTTATTATATCGTTATTATTATATTATATTTAACGCCAAATTATAATGTACTTCTTTCGAAGTCCATAATAATTGATGAAGTTAATTAAAATTACCTATAGTTAACTACTACAAATAGCTAGTAGCAATTACAAAATAGACATCTTGACCAAGATGCCAGCTTCTTATTATGTACCTGCATCAATTTGTGCATCATCATGTTGACATATACAGGTTGTCCGGTACAGGGTGTCCCGGTAAAGTACTGGACGGGAACAAGTGAGCAATGTACCATTCGAAAGAGGAAACCCAAGAAGAGTTTTTCTCAAGCTGGCATGCTAATGGCTTTTCTTATCAGGTTTCATGAAAACACTAATTTGCGTATTTTCAAGATAACGCTTATCAGTTAATTAAAAATTCTGCATCTCTGAGCAATACATTGTAAAATGATGTGACATTTGATTTGTGCATGCTTATTTTCTTGCGTGGGGTGTAAAAACTTGTTTGGTTTGACATTTTAGTAGAAAAAAATTCTAAAATTTTATTAGAATTTTCAATTTTTTTGGAAATTTCAAAATGTGGAGCAGAATTGAAAAATCGTTTTCTGTACTTGAATACGCCAAAAAAGTCAATTGTAAGAGTTCAAAGGTCATTTCGATTGAAAATTGGACAAAATCCACAATTTCGGGATAATATTCTTCGATGGTACAAAAAATTGACTTACGTGTGTATCTCTGTTCTGCAACCGGAGGAGGTCATATTCAGCACCACCTATATAAAACTCATGAGTTTTCTCTTTCGAATGGTATATTGTTTACTTATTCCCGTCCAGCACTTTTTTTCCAAAAAATTCAAAATGTGACTTTTTCATGTGGACATCCTGTATACATGGCTTAAATCTGTCCCCCAACTCTCGGGGTATGACCCCTTACCTTGTATTTAACTTCAAACGCGTCCAACCTACTGTCCTACAGTATTGATTACCGAAAACAGAACTAAAAAAATCCTTATAGATTTCGAGCAAATTAGAAAGAAAGAAAAAAAAACGACCAGCTGGCAGACAGTGGCAAATTATAATGACCGGTAAGCAGTTAATATTAAAGTAAATTGGAGCATATTTGAATATAAAGTGTAGGCTGGAGAAAGGGCATGATCAGACAGACAGACACTTGGAATGAACTCTCAATAACATTTATAAGACTACTTAATAAACAAGATAGTATGTTCTTTCATTTGTGTGGTGTCACCTCAACCGCCCATGCTACTTTCCCGATATAAAATTTCACCTGACAATGTATTACGATATATATAGTGGCTTGTTTGCATATATGTTAGATAATATAATTGAGTGCAAAGTTAAATTTAACTGATTTTCAGAAAAGGACAGCAGAAATTAGTTTTCCACAATATAATTTCATAAATTATTATTCAAATGGTTTTATCTGCAAACGTCAAATGGCATGTAATTTAGGCCAAAGCAAAGCTTTTTCTTACACCAGTTAAATTGGATTTTTTTAAATTCCAGTGGTCAGGATTCCAAAATTAGTCAAAAACAATAATGTTATTTTCTGTAATACTTAATAATTAATGCTGCGGGCTTCCCTCCAACTCACAGCCTGGTATGAAACTAAAATATTGTCAAAATTGAAATCCAAAATCCACGCAATATATAGTAAAGGCTAAGCTGTTCATCGTCGCTTCTGAATAGCTTATTGGATTCTAGCTATGTAGTGTCTGTCCATCAAGTTGCTGTATTCGTAGTTCCGTCTGAGTTACTGGCTTGTATTAATTTACAGTTTCTGGCAACAAAACATGGCGTGTTTATTTTTTGGACATGGTTATAATAAATCCTTAATTAAAAGCTTGTCATTTTATTCCACAGTTTACATCAGATAGTCATAAAATTTTCCAAATATGCCTAATTTAAAAGTCAGATTTCGTAAACAGATTGGAACAAAACATCAAAACAAATTTGAAAATTTCTACATAACTCAAAAAGCAATTTCTCCTGCGACATAATTTATTATTTTTACGACGACGTTGGATAACAATTACACTTGAGCGAGAGAGGCACACCCAGTTTGTGCCCACATTCAACTCACTCTTCCAAACTGAGTCGGTTGGCTCCTCCATCACCATTAAATTTGTGATGTTCAACGTTTCCGTTTTTATTGCCTGTATAGGAATCTCTTGGACATTTTTATGTCTGTTCATGAATTTGGATCCGATCAGGGGCTTTCTGTCCTCTACTAGGAGTAAACTGGCCTTGGCTTTCCTCCAGCGCGAAAGTAGCTATGATCATGTGTGAAGCATGGGACTTTACTCTGACAGGATTGCACAACTCCTTGGTCGCTTACCAAGGAATATTTTGCAGCTACATGGCATTGTTTCTTGTAGGGATTATGAGGTTATTAAATGATGCTCCACTCCTCATCGTTTCCCATAAAAAATTATTCATCATCATTAGGACTTGCTGCAACGTAACTGAATATTTATATGATTGTTAGCTAGTTACCATTCCGTCGAAAATGTTCTCGGTACGCTGCGGTCGTCAGATTTTTGCAGATCCTCGGCCTAGGAGCACGGTCAGATCGAAACAACAACAAGAAAAATATATCGTAGCGAAAGCAAGGGGAAATAACTACTGCTAGCAAAACGAAACAAACAAAAATGAAAAATTTTGTGCGATTTCTTTAGCGTGAAGGAAAAAACGTCTAATTTTACGAAACACTTCAAATCATGCAAATGCAGGTTATAACCTGAACATCCCAATTCTCCTTTTTAATAGTTTCATGACATCTATTTTAGTTGTTGTATTAATTTTTACGGGTTATTTGTCGAATACAGAATGCTCATGTCGAGGTATTGAACGAATACAGGGAGTATTTGACGACAGGGCGCAAAAATAAAGGTAGCGTACACTTTAATTTCCAGTTATCTTCCGTATCTTCACCGTAAAACAAAGATCAGATGGACTTATTATGGAATACATCGTCAACTCACTAAAGCCGCTTTCGACTGCATTTGGTTTAAAAATTTGGTCAAAGTTATGTAATTTGAGTGAAATAATGTACTCTCCTAAACAAATAGAATGTGAACTTCTTAACTGCCTTAATCCCCATCCAGGACATCGTAATGCCCGAAACGACTGAGGATCAAGGTGCCTTTTGAAGTCCATATTCTACTTGTCGAAGGCATGTGCTTTAAATGGTAGTTTCAATGCGAGTTTAGTTATCTTATATATTTAATATCAGGTTTGAATCCAGATGCGTCGGGTCCCTCAGTTTTCAGTCAAATTTCTGCCCTCCCAATTCAATATACAGTCTGATTACGTTTGTGTAATTTGGTCCCAACAAATCCATTTTTGCCCTCACAATTCAGTTTGCAGCCTCATCATGTTGGCATTTGTTCTACCCTCGCAAACAAATATAGTCTAATCACGTTGATGTTTGGTCCCTCAAATTCTACCCTCAGTTTCACATTTCAGTAGTTTGATCACACTGGAAATGTATAGCCCCACAAAATCTGGGGGCCCTCGCAATTCAATATACATTCTAATCACGTTCTGGGTTTTGCCATACAAATACTTGGCCGCGTGTATGCCATTCACACATATATATCGGCCTCTGCTACATAAAACCAACATGTACACTAGCAACTAATCATCAGATTGACTAGTCTTGCCAGTCTAACAACAACAACAACAACAATAAGCACAATCATGGACCATGTACCAGCACCAATACAAAATTTGCACAGCATACACACACGCAATCCACTACTCGTTCCCATTTGCAAGATTTTGTGTATTTTATATATCGGCTTTTATTTTTCATTTGTGACAATCATTTTATCGCATATTTGTAATGTTGACTAAGTGGCAAAAGAGATTGCTACTACTTCAGTACACCGCAACTTTTTTTGCAGTCTGGCAACAGCGACTAGCTTACCATTGCCCAACCATTTTGTAACGATAAGACAGTTTATGTGAGCCACAGTTGTGGTGGTGATGACAAAGGAACGATGGATATTAATCTACTTTGTATCCAAGTCAAGAGTCTATCTCGCTACCACTCAACCATCACTATCCCTGCTCAACTTTTTTCTTCAATGTGCCCTGCTAAACTTTTTTCTCCCAATCAAACTACAAGCCGTGGATATTCCTTATGTGAATAGAATCAGTAAAGACACGCAAAATAGAGTTAATCGCTTTAGAGTCCGCAGAAGAATTTCCGCGCCAACACTTCTCCATATATTTGTAATGTGCGCCTAACGATGGCGAGTTATTGAGTTACTTACATGTTTTCCAAACTTGAGGCAAGTTTCCGTGTATTTACTTTGATTCCGACATTGTCATTTGCCCAACAAAAGTGTTTAAACATACATCTTGTTTCGCGGTGCAACAACCAATCATTTAGACAATGTACTACAAACAAAATCAATGGATTTGGAAGCTTAACGAGAGGATTGAAATTGGTTAAACGTTAACCTGGAAATGTGAATTTCTGCCGTGGTGTATGCAGCCTTACATGGCCACCGCAAACAACACGTTGTACTCAATTTTAAAAAAAAAACTATACAAATATATTTGCACACTTTGTCAATAAACAACGTATGCTTTCATTTGCTTTACAAAATTAAATTTTCGCATCAAAAGACAAAACATTTTGCGGTGGTCATTTTATATAAATGAAATAAATAATCGCAATGTACATTCTCCACTAGACACCAACTTGCCACATTGGAATATCCAATAATCTATCTATACAGTCATTAGATACACCACTTTTACTGCATCATAATGTACATTACAAACTACACTACAAAAAACTGCCAACTTATAAAATCAATACTCGCCAAGAAATTTATATTTTTCTATCACGGTCCTTGTATACATCACTATGCCATCATAATGTAAATTACCAACTACACTACAAACAAAACTACCAACTCGCAAAAGCAATACTGAAGCAATTTTATTCTTCTACCGCGGTCAATGCATACACCTCTATCCATTTCATGACAATGTGCATTAACAACTACACTATATCAAACTGCCAACTTACAAAAGCAATACCTGCCAAGAAATTAAAATTTTCTACCGCGGTCATTCCATACACCTCTATCCATGCCATGACAATGTGCATTAGCAAATACAGCACAAGCAAGCTACACTTACAAAAAGTGCACACTCAAACATTTAATTTTTCTACCACAGTCCTTGCCTTTCTGCCTTTGTTACCATGCACGGTTACACACACTCACAGAAATATTTTTTTCATCATCCGTCATCGCCTACAATACGATACACCAACTAATAAAAACTTTAGTTTTAATTCATGCAACAACGAAAGAAATGTTAATATTTACCGCGGTCCTTTTATACACTCCTCTTCATGCCATCGTAGTTTACAATTTTAGAATTGGATGGCCTTGACCAGAATCGCACTATCCAACAGACTACTCAACCCATATTATTAGCAACGTCGCAACCACCAACATCATAAAATAAACATGACGTTGACATGTACATACAAAAGTTTCGAAATCCCAACACGCACACAAACAATATACACAATATTAACCATGCATCTCACAACCTCAATAGCACAAGTTAATTGGACAACTCGCAACATACATTTGGCGTTGTAGCACAACACACTATCTACTACATAAATTTGTAACGACGCACGACGACGACGGATGTCAGTGATACGTTCATAGGATACGTACTCACTTAAAGTGGGTGGGTGTTTTCGTAAACATTCTGATCTATTTACACTTCTTACCAGTTAGTTACTAGCATATGCGTCAGTACCAAGATAGACTGATAACAAACTGACATGTTTATTGGTTACGTATTATGTGAACGGTACCTTAGTTGTGTATGCGTGTTGTGATGAGGTGAATGAATCTATAGGTACTTTCATGTACTTTTTGAGTAAGCTGTAGTTCGTGTAATATTCAGTAAGCGGCGGGCGGTTTAAACGTCGTGCTTTGTTGACATTTTTAATGAAAAAATTATCATTTAGGGTCCAGATATATCTCAATAATATATTCAAGTAGTTGTGTGTGTGTTTGTATGTGACCAAAACGATTTTCTCTTAAACGACGCATCCAAATGACCTGTGATTTAGAGTACCACCATTTTTGAGGGTCCTGACAAAGAATATGACATTTAAATTTTCTACCCCCATCACCTCTATCCGGGGGATCAGGGGTATTAAATAAATTTACGATTTGAGAGCTGAAAATTAGTACGCTTATGTAATTTGACCTACCGGCAACGAATATGATAATTGAAATTTTCTACCCCCATTCCCTCCATCCGGGGGAATGGGGGTACTAAGTACATTTATGAGTTGAGAGCTGAAAATAAGTACGCTCATGTAGTTTGACTTCCTGAAACAGAATATGACAATTAAAATTTTCTACATATCTCCCACCAGGGGATGAAAAGAAAAAGGTAAATTTACGAATTGAGAGCTGAAAATAAGTATGCTCATGTAGTTTGACCTCCTGACAAAGAATATGACAATTAAAGTTTTCTACCCCATCTCCTCCCACCAGGGGATGAAAAGAAAAGGGTACATTTACATGTTGAGAGCTGAAAATAAGTATGCTCATGTAGTTTGACCTCCTGATAAAGAATATCACAATAAATATGCAAGAAGTGTATTTGAACATGGCTCTGAAGAGGTGGCCAGGTAGGCTGTTTAGCTGACAAGCTTATTGGTTACTTAATACGTATACGGTACATTAGTTGTAATGTGTGTGTTGTGATGTACATTTTGTAGTTTGTAATTAACATTTTGACATGTACTTATGTCTATGACGTCGAAGTAATGCCAAATCTGAGTTGAGCTGTGATTGCCTCAAAATCGTTTTTTATCGAAAAATCTTCATCGTGATCAGTAGTATGGCATTAGCTAACGACAATAAATTACTGAATTGCAATTAACGAAATGTAAACAACACTTCCTGCCGTTTCGCAAGATTTAGTGTGATGGGAAACGCGGGTCACATGCATGATGATTGTAGTGGTAATCCAACATGGTCATAAATGTCATGAATAGGCGATAATTTAGCCACAACTCATGTAGTATGATTTAAAATTTCATAAGATACTGAAGACGCAGGGTTGAATATGAGGATGGTTAGTATTGCTAACTTCGAAGATCTTGAGGTGGTTGTGGATTTAGCGAAGAGATACATAAAGATAGTTCTTCTCACATCCCTGCCGCTTCCAAAAGTCATTTCCAATTAGTTAGCGACGTCCTGATCTTACATAAATGTTAAATTTGGAAATCTTGCCTGTGCATGGGTAACCATAGCTTTTCCTTGCCTGTGAAAGCAGGCTCTGTATTCCTTGTTACTAAATAATACCATACATATCACGTTTGACCTTGTAGCATAACGCTTATACACTACACATACTCTGGGTAGACTCCCTACTTTTGAATAACTCCTATTCCCCTATATCCCCATATATACACACACAATACACATTATTATTAAAAAATACCATATATACCACAATTGGCCTTGTAACATAACCCTTATACACTACACATACTCTGGGTAGACCCCTACTTTAAAATAACTCATATCCCCCTATATCACCATATATACACACATAATACCCAATATTATTAAATAATATTAAATAATATCAAAATTTATAAAAGGGGCGCCTCCGCTGGTTCTTTGCTATACTTTACGTCGTATTTTAAATACGTATTTTACCCACATGCCTGCACTTTTCTACTAATATAATAAAACATTATGAATATACCAATAATTAATATTGTAATGATTGCTGCTTCGTATTGTTCCATTCCTTACAACAACATACAACAGTACGACGTAATGTACATACGTATGTATGCTTTACAGATTTCTGCTGCGGATAACGACCCAATTGAGTATGATGATTTTTAGCACGTATCGACAAGTTGATTGGACATGTCTCAATCTCAAGGTGAATTTGTACCTACTGAAATAGCTGTTGGCTTCCCAGACTTGTGTGTCAGCTAACAATCTCCTGCTGTAGCATTTGTGGCATATCCCCATCTACAAAAATTGTCTAAAATACGTATAAAAGTTATTGCATATTTCACGTATTTGGTGGCCGCCTTATATCCGGAGTTTCGACCAACTGAAAATGCGTAGAAACGACGGTGCTGTATGAGTGCACCGGCAACTCAGTTTACGCGCATATTATACGTTTATACCTCTAAAACCCCCCCACATTAATGATGCGCCAATTCGACATGAAATATGCGTAAAATATGCCTCCGGAATTTGATTTTGCGTCATTGATAATTGATCATAATTAAAATAAACAACAAAACGCTAAATGTTGGACATACTTTAATATTAATTTTAACCACATTTTATTCAGGTAAAATTACTACATTTTGCTTTATATTTTTTATTCTTTTAGCTGAATTTTTAACTGCACTTTCACTTAAAAACTATCTTCAAAGTTGCACTGCACTTGATCTTGATGAGACGAACTACTACTGATCACAAGTTTAGATTGTTGCAACATTAATTTTATGTTTTTGCATACGAACTTATATCAATGTGTTAATTCACTACAATTATTACTGAATAATAACTCTGTTATTATTTTACCGATGTAGTATGAAAACAAAACAAAAACAGTTGACCAACTTCTCGTTGAAAATGACAATAATTTTCATCGCATATGATGATGGAAGTAAACAAACTAAATTAAATTCCCATCGTAAAGTGCAGCATAGTTGTAGTTGTATGCGGGAGATATACGTGGAATAAACGTTGAAACCTAGTACAAGATTTCAATTACATTTTGACTTCGTTGATACTGCGTAGAATATGCGCTTGGAAAATTCCCATACTAATGAATGCGTGGAATATGCGTTGAAAAGATAATGCTGAATTTCCATTGATTTTAGCATTCGTAGATATTGCGTATAATCCACGCATCAAAAAATGCATGAAATTGAATGCACGGAATATGCGTCTAATCGATGTGACAAAATTATCGCATCTTCTTTTATGCGTATATTACACGTAGTGTGAGGCTTGGCATTTTTTGCAGCGCATTTTATACGTATAAGCGATAATACTTTGTAGATGGGGATGATTAACAATTTGGAATTATGTCCTTATAGTCACTTTAAATGATATTATGATATACGTACGTAATAATTAATTTTGCCCGAGTAGTATTATTTACGTGTTTACTTCTGGACCAAAACATGCAGCAACACAATAATCATATATTAGCTAATTATACTAATTAATAAATGTATGTCAATACCCGAGCAGCTTAAACTTAACATTAGATTTCCTACGTGGAGGTATACCCCTCTATATGCCTTTATTGTCCTTCTTAATGCAAACCTATATTTCCAACTAAATTTGTTGTTTTTATTTATTTGTTTACGCCATTATCCTTTTTCCAAACATTTTATGAGTTTTTTCGTGATATATATATATACCTTTATATAGCCCAGTGTAACAAATAGCAAAGTGGATGGGATGTTTGTCTGAAAAGGAACCCAAATATGTACATATATTTTAAATGAGATAGCCGTGAATAAAAAGCAATAAAAACTGTAGATTGAAATGATTTTTTTCTCATGTTTTATTAAATGATTTAGCCTGTTACAACTTAGTTCCAGTTGGCATTGATGAATGAAATAAATCAACAAGAATACAGTTCCGTTGATAAAGTCACCATCCTCTAGTACCGCTTCCCCTTCTAATAGCTTTATACAATTTTTTTTACAATATGTACAAAGAAATACAACGATGATGCAAATATAATAAGATAACAGTCAAGAGATGTTTTTTCCAGTGATACAGTTTGTCATTTCCTTTTTCAATAAAATCACTGTGTCATTCTGATTATGAATAGATGTACCATGCCCACATTTCATAAGCTTGATCATTTAAAATTTCCATTCCCTTCGAGTTGTACTTGGACATCGGAACGTTGAGAGTTTGAATGTGTTCAAATGTGCAGACGCAAAGTTTCCAATAATATAAAGTTTTTGCTCATTTCACTACTGACGTACTTCATGTTTTACAAACTGAAAAAGATAGATTGTATTAAATTGTAATTTCTACCAAGGTTGCGTAATTATGAAGGATACAGTCCAATTCATTCCATGTCAATCCGACCGAACTCAATCAATCAAAGCTCACGGTCTGACATTTGCAGATAAGCCAAAATATGTTTTTGTTAAAATCAGTGGGCGACTATTTTGTTGACGTTAGCACCAATTATGTTGAAATCGATTTTTTATCCATTGGCCATAGATTTATAAAACACAAGCAAGAAGCAAGTAGTAAATGTCATCAATCAAAATCGTCGATTTCACATTGCCAGCCCTGAGGTAAAACAGGCAATCAATTAATCAATCTCGATCAATGTTCAGAATCTGAACTTCAGATAAAAGTAATGAAGCAAACTTACATTAGAAGCGACAGTTGCGAGTGCCTGAAGTTTTGCAGATAAATTTTATTATAAAAACACATGCGCCAGTCAAACTTAGAACAATCGTTGTAAGAAATTATTTATTCCTGTGGTAAATTGTAACAATTTAATTACAAAAATGAAGTTTTTACTATTTTTGGGGATGGTTACTATTTCTTTTGCCCTACCGGCCTCAAGGCATGTAGATCCTGCTAATGAATTGCAATTGCAAAAGGAAAATGGTAAGCTGTTATACTCTTAATTTATTAGACACTTATTAATATATGCGTTCAAGATATTCTTACCTTTTTGAACAGAGGAAATCACACCAATGCTTGTTCTCGTGGCAACTGTTGAAGGAAAGTCTTATTTTGCGGATCGAGGTCAACGGGTAGGTGCAACTTACTACAGTGGACACGTTAGAATTGGACAGTAGCATCAAATTTCTGTACGGGAATGGGAATGAAGCTAGCTGAAATTAGCTCCGAAACTCAATTTCAAGCTTTGAACATTGCTTCAGTTGCAGGATTTGAAAATGGATGTAAGACCACTTAATTCTATATATGTTTTCCAAAATTATTTCGTGTGATTATATGTAGGTTGTATCCAAATACAGATTACTGGACATCGGGTAGAGACGCACACACTTCAGCACAATTCGTTTGGAATAATACCAACGCGTCAGTTTTGCCTTCACTACGGCTCATACCCTCTACAATGCAATATGCTACTTGTCTATGGTTTAAAAAATCAGGGACCTCTTCAAACCTGACTTTCTACCCTTGTTCAAATCTTACTGGGTATGTTTTATGTGAAACATGAATGTCCGTACTGATCCTGCTCTAATGATAGATGTGCTAATTATGTAAAATAAAACAAAAATCTAAATTGATTTACAATAAAATGGTAATTCCTCGTTATTTTCCTAAGGCATTAACCGAATTCATTTTATAATTTTCTAGTAGTTCAAATAAGTGATTGTTATCAGTTGAAAAAATCTGCAATTTGCTGGTAGTTGTTTGATCAGATTAGTATGAGTACGTATCGTAATCAATTTTATCTTGGCATCCTGTCACGCAACAAGTTATTAACACAGCTTTTTTGGGGTACAATCAATTCTTTAATTTAATGTCAAAGATATGTTAAACAATAATTGTTTTGCGATGGCTTTGCTTGCATCATGTAACTCAGCAGTGGCTCAGAAGCAGCGCAGCCTAGTTTAACAAACATCAAAGGTGATGTTTGTCAGAAAGGGAACCCAATTAATAATTTCGCCCATAATGTTGTTTGCGGAGGTCGTTTAGTCCGTCAAGGGTTTGCCAGCTGTACATAGAGGGGTAAAATGAGTAAAAATTGTTGATATCGTATTTCGCCTACCTATCTCATCAATCCTCA
>JAHZNC010005232.1:0-11615 GCA_027744095.1 Zhuqinia jingwanae | reverse complement strand
AAAGGAATTTTTGGAATAAAAATGCTTGAATATGAACATAAAACTCAATTCCGCATATTGTGTCGAAAAGAAATGACACTTAAATCGGATAACAGATTTGCATGCATGATTATGATTCCCATGAATTTTCAATTCTCAGGGAAGCCAATTCGTTCAATACTCATCTCATTATCGAACATGTGCTAATATCAATAAAATCGTGAATTTTTAATGTCATGTGTGTAACCACTTGCATGGAACAATGAAGCAGGTTACTAGAAATAGCGCATGGAGACGTCTTGTTTTGTAATCGCAAAAAGTACATTTTTGATTTCGAACATTAGCAAGGTATTTTCCACCATGCTTCATTGTTCATGCAAGCCACTAAATTATGTAATGAAAGAGGAATTTGGTTTATTAAAAGTGTGTTTATGATGTATGTGCATAACAATTTTGAAGGTTAATACAAAGACTTTCTTGAGCTAGGTAAATTTCCAATTTTAAACTCCATGAATTTATGAGCAAACACGTTTCAAAATGTCGTCTATGAATTAGTCAGACCATAGAATCAAACAAAACAATTATATGTACTAGGCATTCTATTTTTGTTGATGCCTTTCCTTTACCGGTGACGTCAAGTCCAAAGTCCACTGTGTGTGAGCAACCTTCTGCGATCTTGTGTACGTAGTACGTACAAGCATTTTGTTTGAGGAAAATCAGGCAATTTTTATAATATACATATCTCATATATATATTATACCCCTTTCTGTAAATCTGAAATGTGTTGCGTACATTTTTATACATGTAACTCTGGAATTTGGGTTAATAGTTTTGGAAGGGTTCATTTTCATTTTCGACCCCTTTATACCCAGGTACAAGAATATATTTTATGAAAATACCGATGACGTTTTGGAGGCGGAGAGGGTCAAAGTCCAAAGTAACAACAAATTTTCCTATATAGATATGTTTGTAAATACATTTGGTTTGGCTAGTCTATTTCATCATGAAGGAACCTTATTAACAACTCGTTCTAATAATGTAACGCGCAATGTGCGAGTATACGTGTACATGTAAAATTGTACACAAAAGTAAACATTTTGTATCATTGAATTGAATACCTGCATAATATATGATCTTATCTTGTACGTGTGTTTTGCTTGTACGCAATACAATTTAAACCTTTAGGTAAGTGAGTAGTCTGCTGGTAAACAGTCGCCACATGTAGAGGAATTTTTTTGTGTTTTTCATTGATGGTGTTGTTGTGATTGGATTGAGTAATATTTATACCGAGTAGAGGGTTCATTTTTCTCATTAGCTACATTGCCTATATATGTGTGAGTGAATGTGCTTGGTTGCAGTTTAATGTGATCCTCTTTTCTTGATCCACAACGTAATGTTTACATTAGTTTTATCATTGGAAATTCTTAATGAACATGATAGTCCTTGCGTTAACATGATAGTTCTGTCACAGCAATCAACGAAACAACATCAGACGCAGTAGACAACCCCAAAACACAGTATTGCACCCTGCAATCCAATCTATATGTTAGTGTCTTACTCGATCAATTAAAAATTTGGCAAGGAGGGCTACAAGGAAAAGATAGAAGAAAAAAACATTTTTTTATTGTGTAACACATTTCCATTTTGACTTGTAGTAGACGTGAAGTTTCCTGTTGTATATACTTATGTAAGTGTTGTAAATCATAAAAAACCAACTCAATTTTTCATAAAATTTGGTTTAGTTCATCACCTAAAAGCCACAAAGATGACGTTCTAAAGTTATATTTGGAGAAACATTTTTAACCTGTAATTGAGAAAATAAAATTGTCTGTTGTTGAAAAGGTTAGTGAGTGTAGTTTAGCGTCCAACAATATTTTTATCATAATAAAAAAACAGATATGGTAGAAGTAAACTGTAAGCGATTTTGTACTTTCTCCAATAATTTAGAAAGCAACTCCAAATCCCAATATGATGTTCGCATTCATTCCACAGTGTGCAAGCGATGAATGTCTGCTATTTCTGTCTGGTATTTACACTTCAATAATAATTGCAAAGAGAAAAGAAAACAGTGACAAGAGATGAAAGTTTTCTCTCTGAAATTTACCAGTAGTTCTAAATTAGCAGTGATCAGGATTAACGAAGGTTTTCTCTCAGATATAAGGTTTTTAGGGTTTCAGGCTTTGAATTGCACGGTTTTCACTGTTACCGTGAACTATCCATGATTATTACAGTTTCAATGTTTGCAGAAGGTTTCTAACTTTCAAATATTTTTTTTACAAAACAAAGGGGGAGAGGGGGGGGGGGGGGTAGATAATTTTTTATTATTATCACTGTCAATAACATACATGGTAACTAGTAATTAGGGATGGATTGCACCCTTCCACCCAAATAGTATGATTATCACTGGAATTATAAGTCCACTTTTTGGTTTTCAACTTTTGAAACAAATTTGGCTTATTTTATACAACACATTTGGCTTAGTTAGGAGAGCAAAAATCAAATTTACAAGAAATTTTACAAACCTGATTTTGTGGATGCTACTTTTTTTTACCGTTCTTGTTGAAGTTTAAAAGAACCGACATGAAGGAAACTTATTCTCTATTTTTGTATTTTGTTAAATTGTAGACATCCCGAGTTTGAAGCGTTGATCGTCTTTTTTAAGCAAGCTAATCATGCATCGTGTCAACTTAAAACTTGTGGGTGGCATGCACAGTGTGGCCAGTGGGTCATTGGTAAAAGCTAGCCGACAAAATAAAAGGTAAACCATTATACATTTTATTCATTTATTTTATTTTCGTGCATTGATGTCCTCAAACTGATAGTATTTTTGTTTTTTCCAAAGAATTTTAACAGCATTTTCAACGCAGCCAAGTCAGGGAGAAACGAAATCCACAAAAAAAGCAGACAAAGTGCCCAAAAAGGCAGTGCAATCTAAGGCATTTTGTATGAACCTGTTCCGCGGAAGCTTGGTTCCAGAACAGGCCTTCCCATATCCTGATGTTTTAGATGCAGATCAGCGTGAAACATTGGAAATGCTTATCAGTCCAACTGAAAAGTTTTTCTCTGAAGTGAATGATGCCGCAAAAAATGACAAGCTAGAAAGGGTGCCTGATGATGTCATGGAAGGCTTGAAGGAAATGGGTGCATTTGGTCTTCAGGTACAGATTTGATTTTTGTTGCCAATATGCATGCACTATGCATGTACCTTAATACCTATACGCATATATCTACTGTTTTTTGAATTTCTTTACAAAGAGTATGTTCGTTGATTTGCATTACGTAAGAAAAGTATCAAAATGTTCTTGGGTAGCGGATTGGGTTGGGACTCATTAATTATACATTTCTTCCACAGGTATATTACGACAATGTTAAGGTGCCTATTGAAAATGTTCTTGGGGAAGTAGGAGAAGGTTTTAAGGTACGGAACCCACGTTTTTGTTACTAATATACATATAATGGTATGAATAAGAGGAATCTATAACCTTTACGTTCACTTCGTAGGTGGCCATGCAAATTCTGAACAACGGTCGTTTCGGCATGGGTGCTGCGCTTTCTGGAACAATGAGAAGTAAAAATATTACAAGATTGCGGTTTATTTATCTCATTTAAAATGCATGTGTGTATGCAAAAATATGGTATAATTATTGTTTTTCTTTAACTCCAGGTGCAATTCAGACAGCATCAGAGTTTGCTGCAGGTCGTACCCAGTTTGGACGTAAAATTGAAACATATGGAACTATTCAAGAGAAGATTGCGCGTATGGCAATCAAGCATTATGTCACTGAAAGTATTGCATACATGGTCGCTGGTAATATGGACAGAGGTTTTACTGACTACCAACTGGAGGCAGCCGTTAGCAAAGTAAAATTCAACTACATTTATGTATTTTAATTTTTCACAACTGCCAACTATTATTTATTGGTATTAATTATTTTGTTTTATCAAACAGATATATGCGTCAGAGGCAGCTTGGTGGGTAGTAGACGAAGCCATTCAAGTGATGGGTGGAATGGGCTTCATGCAAGAGACGGGTCTTGAAAGAGTGCTTCGCGATTTGAGAATTTTCCGTATTTTTGAGGGAACCAACGATATTTTGAGATTGTTCATTGCTCTTACCGGTAAGATTCCTGATTGAATGTGTAACAGACAAAATAATAACGGATTTGGTTTACCTTACATATTATTAATATTGTTTACAATTGATGTAAGAGAAAATAACATAACTGCCCCTTTTTCATATTGCAGGCATACAGTATTGTGGGGCTCATCTCCGCGAGCTTCAAAAGGCATTCAAAAACCCAGCCGGAAATGTTGGAGTACTTTTGGGTGAAGCCACAAAGAGAGCTTTTAAATCTGTTGGTCTTGGTGGCAGCAAGAAAGGCATCCTCACTCCCCACGTACACTCAAGTCTGTCGAGTCAAGCAGATCTTTTGTCTGATGTAAGATTATTTTTTATCACATGTACTACTTCTGCTACATATTTATGAATATTATGAACAAATATACTATTTGTTATTTATTAATTAATATTATAGGGCGTTGATCAAATTGGTCAAGCTGTGGAAGCCATCCTTATGAAATATGGAAAAGGAATCATCGAACAGCAATTTGTTTGCAATAGATTAGCAGAAGCAGTAATTGATACTTATGCAATGGCTTGTGTACTTTCAAGAACTTCACAATCTATTGAGAAAAACTTACCATCAGCTGAACATGAAAGTCTTATGACAAGAGTATTTTGCACTGAGGTAAAATGAATATTCCGAACGTTTTTTGGAAAGGTGTATTGCATTGAGATGATGGTGATAGTAGGGTTAAAGAATGCAAATAATATACATGTGCTATCGTATTTTTCAGGCGATTGACCGAATCCGTTCTAACATCAATGGAATGAAGGCTCCTCCTAGTCTCGAAAACTACAAAATAATGTCACAGATCTCGCAAACAATTTGTAAAAACGGTGGTGTCGCTCATCCTAATCCATTGGGAATGTAAAATGTACTTAACCGCCTTATTATTTTATAAAACGTGGAAAAGTCGAAATGACTAAACGTTAGCTCTTCACATGACTATTTATTAATAACGGATTCTCTACCTGTTTGTTTGTACAAACATACAAATAGCATCATTTGCCACGCAAACGAATTTTAGTTAGTAATTAAGGACCGCCCTTCGGTCATTTCTAAAATTGCAGCCTTTCTACCATGTGTATGTATATATATATATATGTATGTATAATGTGTTTCCAAAATCTACTTTATAATTGCCTCAAAGTGTGTCCCGAATACTCAGAATTTTCATAAACCTTCACCAATCTTCACCAAATTTGGTATACGCATACTACAGCGCAATGTCTTTCGCCTAGAAGAATTTTCATCCCCCAAGGTAGTTTCCTAAAGGGCTGGGGGGTGAAAAACCACAAACTTGCACCAATTTTCCTCAAATTTGGTATACGCATACTACAGCACAATGTCTTTCGCCTAGTTTCCTAAAGGGCTGGGGTGAAAAACCACAAACTTGCACCAATTTTCCTCAAATTTGGTATACGCATACTACAGCACAATGTCTTTCGTCGTGTGTGACGAATACTCAGAATTTTCATAAACTTGCACCAATCTTTGTTGCAGTATGCGTATCCCAAATTTTGTATACGCATACTACAGCACAATGTCTTTCGCCTAGAAGAATTTTCATCCCCCAGGGTAGTTTCCTAAAGGGGTGGGGAATGAAAAATCACAAACTTGCACCAATCTTCCCCAAATTTGGTACACGCATACTACAGCACAATGTCTTTCGCCTAGAAGAATTTTCATCCCCCAGGGTAGTTTCCTAAAGGGGTGGGAGATGCATTTTCATAAACCTTCACCAATCTTCACCAACCTGCTATTGCTTCTCATTTCTATTGCTTCTCTTTGATATTACGTTTCTCTCTGCTATTGCTTCTCCTTGCTATTACGTTTCCCTCTGCTATTGCTTCTTTCTCCTATTACGCTTCTCTTTGCTTTTTCGTTTCCCTCTGCTATTGCTTCTCTCTACTATTACGCTTCTATTGCTTCTCGGGCGCGTCCTTACTTTAATTTTCTGCGAGAGTTTATTTAAAAAATTAGTTGCCCATGTTTCATGCCCAGGATTTTAAAGAAAAAAAAACGTCAGAAAATGAGAACATCGAAACGACTGTACTATCGTAGTGTAATTTTATTTCTGCCAAATATCAGAATACATCTTCGTGTGTAAAGGGATGCCAACATTTTGCGACTAATTTCTGTGATGTGCAAGTTTACAATATGTAACATGCCGTGACTTCAGTTGAGGGTGTCTCTCATTACCCCAATGGTTATCTCACAATGCCCCAAAATTGGGGCAAAATGAGAAATGATATATTCGTCGAGATCAGTCCAGAAAAAAAATGTTTCAGACCGTTTTACATTTTGACCCCTGGAGGTCAAACGGGTCGTCGGCAACAACAGTGAGTGGTACCGTTGGACTCCTTAGGTCAAGGGCTTTCGATTGACATATCTTACACCCTTGTCCGCTGGGGGTGGAACAGGTAAACTCAACCTACTTTAATGTAAATTGTACTTCATAACTTACTTCAATTAAATATGATAGGAGTCATCAAAGTTATTTTTCAACATTGTACAATTTTGCTCGTTTATATTTTGATGTATAGTTGATTGAACGTGAACATGCATGCATTTTTGATTGCCCATATGAAATGCACGCAAAGGATTTTAGTAGCGAAGCAGCTGGTTTTTTCCCGTCTATGCAATGCATACGGCACAAATCCAAGTACAAAACTAACAAAAAAAGGTAGAAAAGTGTGAGCTTGTAAATGTAAAAAAATAACGACAGACTAAAAAAAAATTTAAACATCGGTTCACCAGTTTTAAGATCACTTTAATCTTTCCTATTATTAAAATTAACTTGTAAAGATTTTAAAGAACTTGGTCAGGCTGTTTAAAAAAAATCCATTGCTATTATTATTTAAAAGTTTTACTGGGTGAAATAGGTTGGTAATTTGGGGAGATGGATTAATATTATTTATTTAAGCATTTCTTTACACAATTGAAATTTATAATGTGTAAAAAGATGGTAATTTTGTTTTGTTTCTCTTGTCATTTTTTTTGCAGACCTGGTGGCACTTGCGTTCACAATGTCAAATTACCCAACATCTGACTTAATTTTGAAATGTGAGCCTGAAACCAAGGTGGAGGTTGTGATGGAACCAGAGATGGAAGAATATGAGGTTCCTGACGGCGATGATGAGGAGTCAAGTTTGCAATTTTTCAATCCATACAGCAATAGAGTAGAAGAAGATTATTTTGAGGACCAACAACATGACAACGTGGATCCCCTTCTTTTGGATGATGAAGCTCCTCGAGGTAGTGGTGACATTTGTGGAAGTTACCGAGTAAATGGAGAGGCGCAACAATCAGTACAACGGCCATATCACTCAAGTTCCTACGGTTTACGTTCTTCAAAAGCTCATCAAGTCAAAATTCACCCGTACTCTCTTCAAATCCCCCGACTGTATCCCCCTCCGAAGGCTCCAAATCCAAGGAAGAAAAGGATGCATGATGCAGCCCTGGAAGCTTCCTCGTCATCTGTCGAACCAAAGATCATCACCATTGAAGAAGTGGAGGATACTGTCAGGACATTTATTGACAACAGCTTAAGATCGCGAAAGGATCCCCAGTGTCGCCACCAATTTTACCACACCATTCACAAAGTTTTGAAAGAGGCACTCATCCAAAATGTAGTATCCCCTCAGGAGGTAGATTCGTACTGGATAAAATACGATGGGTGGGCAAGCTCTTCCACAAGTTATCGTCTGGGGGATCACTACATGCTGCAATACAAGGTGCGGGCGAATGACCCAGAGGAAGACGCGCCAAAAATTCAAAGACCCAGTCACAAAAAAGGTCACCGGAAAAAAAATTTGTCCGGTGTAAATCCGGAAAGAATAGCAAGAGGAATGGTCCGCAAGATGGAAGAAAGTGTGAAGATGTTCATACTGAGCAGTACAAGTCGGGGTGTTCCCCTCAGAGAGGATTTACATTCGAGAGTGGAGTTTTATAGTACTTGGCACAAGTTATATATCCCACGTTCTGAACTCTTTCTGGATTTTTACTGGAATGCACTTTTAAATAGAACCATAGACTACTACAACACGGGACCAAGTACCAAGCTTTTCATTGTACCTCCAAGTATACCAAACCCAACTCCCATCATTTTACCCCCATCCCCCCAGAAATACAAGCTTTCAACACTTCCAGCAGCATCTTCAGCAGTCATACTATCGTCATCATCTTTGAAAAACCTCACCCCATCATACCCCCCGCCGCCTAAACCAGTCAAAATTACTCCAAAAATGAACAGCACCTCTTCAGCTTCCACCCCGAAAAATCTAGATATGGACCGCCTCGTCAAGATTTGCATTAACCAAAGCATTGAATCTGGCAAGGATCCCAAAGCCACCCACAAATTTTACTGGACCATCCACCGGAGCCTGGAAACCGTTCAAAGTTTAAATCTTTCTCTCACTGTAATGGATGATCTCTGGAAAAAATATGACGATTGGGCAGAGTTGGCGTACGGACAAGGTCAATTGTTCCAGCTTGCAAAAGTCCACCAACTTTATGATGACGTTAATGAGCTCCCCCCACCAGCCAAAAGGATACTACCCAAGGCGCGTCCCCCAGAACTGGACACCCTAACCTACCCATATAATTTAAGATCAATGTTGGAGAAAACAGTGAAGGGCTTCATAGTGGCAGGAAATATAAAGGTGAATGATCTCCGGGATAATTTGAAACAGAGGCGATATTTCCTGGAAAGCTATGTCCACTTCATGCAACCCGAGTGGGAGGATGCGGTTCTTGATCATTACTGGAGGCGACTGCTCACAGAAACTATCTATAATAATAATAATGTAGGAATGTCGCCTGGAGGAGGAAATTCCCATTATGTTAAAATAGCTCCCAGGCCGATGTCACCACCACTACCACCGCCACCAACCGTTTCCCCTGGTTCCTTAAATCTTCAAGCTCCAAAAAAGTTTGACATGGACCGCCTAATCCAAATCTGTATTAACCAATGTATTGAATCCGACCAAGACCCCCAAACCACTCACAAGTTCTACTGGACCATTCACCGAAGCATGGAAACAATTACCAGTTTGAACCTCCCCCCAAGCGAAACTGACCTCTTGTGGAAGAAATATGATGAATGGGCAAGGGAAGCATTTTTCACCAAAACCCCATTCCAAATTGACATTTCTTTAAATTCTGAATTCTTTGCGGATGTCAGTGAACTTCCTCCTCCTCCTTGCAATAAGAGCCGACCTCCAAGACCAAGCTGTTTGAACAAAACAAACGGGATGAGAAAGTGGCTGGAAAAAGTTGTTCGGGAATTTGTGATAAGGAGGAATTCAAATGTAAACACATTTCGGGAAGATTTGGAAGAAAGGAGGAACTTTCTGAATAGTTATGTGGATTTTATTCCGATGGGGTACGAGACTGATTATGTGATTGATGGATACTGGAGGCGACTCCTCCGGGAAACCACTAAAGACTACAAGTTGTATATGGAACTGGCTAACGTGGTCATGGAAAGGTTTAATGGGGAAGAGGAGAAACTGAAGGAGGCGCTAACAGCCGTGGGGTCTGAGGCGGATACAAAGTTTAACATGGATTATCTTGTCAAAAAAGTGATAAACGAAGCCGTTCTTTCCGGAGTTGATCCCCGCTCAACCCACAAGTTTTACTGGACTATTCACCAATGTTTGGAAACAAGTCAAAAGTTGAATCCATCCCACAAGGTAACCAGTCATCATTTGGATTTAATTTGGGGTCAGTATGATGACATGGCTAGCAAGGCCATGTCCCAAAAATTCTTGTATTCATTCCCAGCGATGGAGACTGGAAAATTTTATGAGGATGTTGGTGAACTTCCACCATCTCCGCCAAAAGAAAGGATCCTAGCCAATATCATTTCCCTAATGTCACCAACAAGATTGTTTCCAAGTTGTCCAAAGTCTACAGCAATGAAAAGGTTTTTGGATATGAAGGTGAAGGGGATCATGTCAAGCCCGCCACAAAAATCTAATTGGCTGAGAACAAGAAGAAAATTCTTTTGGGAGTATGTGCAGTTTGTGGATGATATGAAGGATCCGGGGGAGGTGACCAAGGAGTTTTGGAGCAAGTTGTTGAAGGCGGAAGAGGATGCGACATCAAATTTGCCATCGTCAGCCAGATCTACCGTTCGTGTTCCAACAGAGGTCGACAATATAAAGATAGTGCCTTGCTACGATATAGACGATTAAGTTTAAGTAAAGTTTTGATTTAAACTGTAATTTCTTATCATCACACATTGAAATAATTATTATTAGTTTTTATTAGATAAATGCATTGTTATATGTAAATGGGGTACAAAGTATTTTAAAAAGGTGCAATTTAATTTATTTGAATAACATAATTCCATAATTTAAACCATTATTATTATCATTCATTAAATTTTTAATTTATTCAATTTATCTACAGAGTTAAAAAATAAAGACAAACATAGTTAACAACACACAGTAAAGTAGTAGTTCAAGTAGTTCATTGTGTTACATTAATTAATTAATCAATTACAACCTGACCAGCTCAGTACGTAGCTTTCCCGTCCGATGTGTTTGTTGATGATATTACATGATAACCATCAATATAGCATTGCATTGACTCTGGGGTTGACATTGACTCTTTTGATACGCTCAAACTTGTAAAATTTCATGTCATGTTTAATTTCCATTATCATTAATTTAATTATATTCCATGAAACAAATAAACCTTTCAATAATTATCAATTGCAAAAAAATTATAAGACCAAGTGTGCTCTGATACCCAACTGGTGGGTGTTTAGTGTTTATTAGTGGTATGTTTGTACTTGCTTTTCTGTGTTATTTCCATGGACGTTCAAAAGTCTGTTCAAGGTTTTAATTAGTAATTAGTTAGAATTGTTCACACAAAAAAGAACACTATTCCTCATTTGTCCTGAAATTTAGAAAAATTGAAAAATTCAAACAATTAATTCAAAATATAAATAATTTCATATAATATGTCACTGTTGCGTTTTGTTGATTTCTCTATTGTAGCTACAATAATATTACTTGTTATTGGAGGGGTGGTGGGGAAATCCAAGCCTGATGTCGCTGAAGATCTCATTATCGGTTCCCCTTGTGAATTTAGCTACCAATGTGTTGTTGACCCTGGCGAATCAATCTTCTGTTCCAAATCTGGCTTTTGTGAATATCAGAATGGATTCACTCCCAACATTAGGATGAATGATTGCCTTCCAATCGTTAAAAATATTGGCAATCCTTGTAAAGAATCCCAACAATGACAAGTTGGTACCCCAGGACGGCTGAGTGAGTGCACCCTTGATCAAAAATGTAATTGTACTGCTGACGGCATAACTGAAGGGGACGGTGACCACTGTTACAAGAAGGCAACACAGGTGGGAGAGGACTGTGTGGTGGGATCTCAGTGTAGAGCCAACTTGGGGCATGGCTTTTGTGTCGAGGGTACATGCGAGTGTTTGGCAGAGACTGTGGCCAGTAGAGACAAATCCCGTTGTCTTCTGACGCAACCTTTGGG
>JAHZNC010005231.1:4431-15205 GCA_027744095.1 Zhuqinia jingwanae | reverse complement strand
TAATTCTAAGTAGGCGCGGCAGGTTATGGTTCAACGTCAGTTGTGGATGCAGATAATCGTCATTTCAGTTTAGAGTTGACATTTTATGAACTCCAACTGATTTTACTGTTCAGACTTTTTGCATATGCCGTAGATTGTGTTAGACCTTTGAACCAGATTACACCTTTACATTAATATTATATAACTTGACTAAGTGGTTATTAAAAGGAGATTGTCTTTCTAGACATATACGTATTAATATAGCGATTAGATGACAAGACATATTATTTTAATCGCTTTGCCCTTCTTATGGTCACGAGATGTGAAAGTATGCAATCAATATTTGATTATATTCGGAACAAGCTTTACTTTAAACTTTATGTGTATGTAGCATTTTTAGATATTGCAGTACAAATTCTCATATTTGTAATCAAACCCATTTAAAAAATACGTTTAGGCTGTGTCTCGGCTTGTTAAAGTGGCAATTTATGCGGAGGGGATTAAAGGTACTAACTCAAACATCAAAAGTAACCTTTATACAACATAAATTTTAGTGGTTATTTTACTTTCCCGGAAGTCTTTTTTAACAGGCAGTAAAACAGCTTTTTATGCAAAAATTACATGGTTTTCAAATCGGGATGAAAATAATGGCCGCTGAAATTCCTAAATACTTTGCTTCTTCTCACAATTGAGTCTGAATAGAGCATGGGAGTTGAACAGATTGAACAAGTTTAAATAACATTAAAGTTGTGCTGCTGCTGTTCCCTACTCGCTACAATGATTGCTGCGTGGAACTGATTAAGATCTCATTATAATCCTGTCGTCTAGTTGTCATTAGCACAGGGCGAAGAAAGAAAAAGTTTCGCAAAGAAAATTTGAGTGAAAATGAGAAGAAAATTTTAATAATAAGGGCACACTACAAAGGACAAAAAAATATTGGAAGAAAATTCCAGGACGTTAATGCTTTTGTGTAATAAAAGCACTTTTTTTGCTACTGCCAGCAACAACCGCCTTCATTATCTACCATATACTACATACAAAACACCCACCCATCCACTGCCATCCTTTTTATCACATTTTTATCTCTTCTTCATGCTCAACCGGATTTTACGTAAGTTTCAAGGAAGAGCGGAAGAGAATCTGCTAAATAATAGGATGAGAGTGAGCGGTAATGAACACAGCTCCACAGACATACATTTTGTGTGTGTTTTTATTTTATTTTTTCATTATGCATGGCGCTCTAATGCAAAACAAATTTCAATTTATGCTACACAATTTACATTAAAATTAAGCAAAACAATTTCTTCGAACACAGAAAAAAATCTAGACGCCAAATTGGAATGATTAGTTAAATATGTACATGGAATGAAAAAGTGCGATTTAAGATTTTTTAAATTCGCATAAATGCTCCTTTCCATTAGAACGGTAGCTAAAAAAGGGTTTACTTCCCTGAAATCCAACTAAAGGCTTGCGGCCATCTCCCGAAATTCCAGCATACTACCAGTCTACACTTTGTAATTTTATTTTATTTTATTTGCGTTAAGGAGCATCAAGAAGTACATACTTTGGCCAAAATTATAAAGTTTACAAAATAAATAATAGTTAGAGATACACGTCAAAATTATTGTAAGCTTTGCAATAAAGTTGAGTTTAGCAGTTTTTAAAGCCAACTTTATTGTGACTTGTTGTACATGATTCTGCTTGAAGGTGAAGGCAGGAAAGTTTGGAGAAAGTTGGAGTGGAGTGAGGAAGGGGTTACTTGAGAAACTAACGTCGTTGCTTGATGCGCCGTTGGATGGCAGGTTCGTGTTTTCCCTACCATCACCTACGTCTTGACCTTGTCGCTACATGAAACGAGAAAGTCATCCTTGACTTGTGTGTACAAAATATTAGGGATGATATGACTCTTTGCAAATTAGAGTTTATGTAAATATAAATGATAAAACTATAATGTGACGATCCAGAAAAATAACCCCAATTAATTTTGGCATTAGCATTTTCCCATGATTTATTAAATGTAATTATAATGCCGTGAAATAAGTAAACACACGTTACTTTCACGCAACAATTTCCACTTTGTTTTTAGGCATGTCACTCATCTACACCACAATTTTCTGTTGATCAGAGTGCCTTTATTTCTCCTAACCAACCGTGGTTACATAGTTGTCTGATGAAAGCTACAATGGGTACCCACTAACTTCACTCTACACCCGCTATTCCACCACTAAAATATCGTGGTAAAACTATTTATGCACACTTAAAGCATTATTAGAAAGAAAGTTGGTGAAACATGATGTGGCATCCTTCTAATATAAATGGAATGTAAAAGGAATGTATGTGTGCCACTGTCATAATACAGTCATAATTAATAATATTATTTTTGTAAGTGTTGCTTTAAGATAAAGTAGTAAATAAAGATTTATTCACAGAATATTTTTGTCTGATTATTTTATCATTATTTGATGTGCCAATGACCTTTGGGCCATGGAATATCTGCCAGCGTCAGGACCGTCCGTACAATATAATATATTATTTTACTAGCCCTTTGATATTCGTAGCATAAAATTGGTAGAGGTACAGGCTATTCATAACTTATTGTTTTTCGTCCACAACCCAATTTATTGAGCGAAAATCATTCAATAAATTCTTCCTCAAGATTTACAAAAATGCCCGTTAGATTACACCGATTGCTGTGCACATTATTAACGTGACCAGTATGACCAAATAGTTGAAAACTGAATCTCATCAGTTACGCAGTCACGCAAGTCAACTGGTTTGTTCAAAGACATTGGAAGACTTGGACCTATCAATATGGGAATTTTGGGATTTCAAGGTGAACTTTAATCAATCAGTTTACAACTGACATGATCCGTGTGCCTACGTGTACTGTTTGTTGGTTGTCATCGCTATAACTTTTACAGGCGAGTATATGCCATAAAGAATAATATGCAATAATAAAAGTTGACATATATGGGTTGAAAAACGAAACGTCCGGACATAAACTGGTTTTTAGCAAAGGGGGGTAAAGTTGTGAAAGTTTGTGTAGAAGAAAAAGTTTTTTTTGTGATTTGAAGAGACTCTTACAATGGTTCAAAATTGTGAGCCTCTTGTCATATGAAAATTTATAACCAAGCAGGTTGACACGTTGACAGGGCAAAGGGGAAATTGTCAAGATAGAGAAATATACAAATGACTTGTTTTTGAACTCATGATCACATGAAAACATGATCCAAACAAAATATTTTGTGATCGATATACATACATATTAAATATATATTCTCACTACTTGCATGTAACTTATTTGCACCGATTATTTACGAAAAATGGAAATACTTGCCATTTATAAAATTTACAGCATATTTTATCAAGCCTGCATTTTCTACACTTGACGCTGGTGCTGTACATGCATCATGTACATTTACGTATGTACTTAACTGGCAATTTTCCAATTAGTTTATTTTTTATCTTTACGTTTTCATAAACTTTGCATAAAATTAAAAGTTTGCAAACCGTTTAAAAGTATGGGATATGCATTTTTCGAAAGTTCACAGTAGATTTACATACGTGAGCACATCTCTCTACAACTTTCTACAAAAGAATTTTAATTAGCCTTCTACTAAGATTTCCGAGGGTGGATGGACAAACCACTGTTTATTTTTTATCTTTACGTTTTCATAAACTTTGCATAAAATTAAAAGTTTGCAAACCGTTTAAAAGTATGGGATATGCATTTTTCGAAAGTTCATAGTAGATTTACATACGTGAGCACATCTCTCTACAACTTTCTACAAAAGAATTTTAATTAGCCTTCTACTAAGATTTCCGAGGGTGGATGGACAAACCACCATCCCCTCTGCTTTTTCTTGCAGTAAACAGTATTCTACAATGATATGTGCATTTATTCTCAACTGAACCAAAGAATGAGTCTTAACTTTCAATAAACTTGAACAAAAATCTACAACGTAAACAGCATCAGAAAGTCGCAGTGAAAGCAGTCGCATTTAACTGAAACATGGTATGTTCTTTTGATAAGCTTCTGCGCTTTCCAATAATAGGCAAAACTCGTTTCAAGAATTTTTCCGCATTTTCTCCTGAACTTGCAAATCATCGTACTTTATATAGCGTACACCTCAGTCAGTTCTGATTACACATTCAATTTATTTTTTTAAAAATACTATGATGCCATACACCTAAATGATATACAAAAAATGCAACATTATGCGAAACTGGAAACGCTTATTTTTCTACTTTCCCTCGCTCCACTTTGCAAACATCATTTCATCCAGATTAGATCCTGTACAAGTTTGTCCATTATTTATTCATGGACTATTTTTTTCAGCAAACCCGATATCCTTTGCTGAGATCATCTGTGCTTCAACGTGCACCTTTCTATCTTCCCCGTTTTCCCATTTTTGGTTCACCAAAATACATTAAAATAAAATATATGTTGAATTTTTACTTTTTGAATGCAGTAACCTCAAATTTCTAAAACTGAATTCAATTTTGCCCTGCTTTCCGTAATTGGTCCTGGCTTAACTTTCCGCCGAAATAAAACTTTACATGTAAGGAACTGCTTCCCCGAGCGCAGTAGAATGTATGATGAATTGAATGAATGGCCAATTTAAGATACTGATCCATGCGTACGTTTCATCTTCATGAATACTCCTTGGTTGAATTTATTGACGGGGATCCGGATTCAATGTAAATTTTTTTTTTAATTCAATACTTCAACTCAACTTTTTAACTACGCAATTTTCACTCGTAAAGTGTAACTAGAATAATGCTGCAAGTCCTGCAAATATGAGTAGCTGTGAAATGGTTAGAATGGTACACCACTTGCTATAGGTTTAAACTAAATAAAATCAAAGTTTACTTCATAACTTTCCCGGGGGATGAGATGATGAGATGTGGGCTGAAAATCAATAGGATTCTAAATTGTGACCTAAAAGGTATTTGTGTACCAAAGACATTTGAGTAAACATTTCTAACTTCTAAAGATATCGTGATGACAGACGGACGGGCAACATATCAAAAAGTAAATATTAGCAGTATAGCTGATTGCATCAGCTACGTATTAATCGATTTTTCATTATTTTTATAGCACAAGTTTTCACATCCACAGTTTATAAGTTCACAAATATGTGTTAGAAATGTCGGCTAAGTAAGACTTAGTCAATGTAAAAAAACTTCCTTAAATGCTATGATCCTTATTGATTATTCATGATCTTAAATGAGATTACATACATTTCAAAATTCGAGCATCTACGATTTGATGATACTGTGGAATGGAAAAATGCCAATGAAATAAAACATGTAATTTGGGTCATGGCAATGTTGTCATTTAACATAACTTTGCCCTTTGACCAAACTCGGGTCAGGGCTATCCTATAATAAAGGGTTTGTCCTCGGGACCACACCTCAATGGGTGTGCCGTGAAAGTCGGAGCATGCGCTTTTGAGTTTTCGTCTTCTACACACACAACAGGACCCACCAGGATCAAAAACCGAAGGTGGATGAGGTGGGAAGATATATGTGTACTAATTTTTGCGATTATGTATATTCTAGTGTAGTTTAAAATATTTATCATTGTTCAGTATTTTGTGACAAACTTAGTGACAACTTTCTATTGATATATTATATAACAGGCATGATGTACGTAAACCACAGGCAAACAATGTCACGACGGAACATGTCATTTGCAGTTTTACAACACGTGATCCCCAATCGCATGAGAGTAAAGTATACTAAATACACGTTTGTACATATCTTGTGTGAATCCAATGCGTATGTAGCAATGGTTATGAATTATGAATCCTGTTGCGATCGTGGCTTCTAGGGTAGAATAATAATTTCCAGTTGCTCAACTGGAAATTAGTTTTTGTTGGTTCCATGAAATTGTCCTTTACAACAGTTAGTCTGACAATTGGCATTATGAACGAACGATTTCGTGAAACTAATCTTCTTGACTTTTCTTACTCTCTCTTTATTCTCATGTAAAAACTTTGCTCAGAACATGAAAAATAGCCCTTTTTGTGTACTTAAAGTCTAAGTAGATTAAAGTTCCATGGGCATGACTCCTCCTGCCTACTTTACTCCAACTTCTTTTTTTTTGTTCTCATCTCATAATATTCCGTACTTCATCCCAAACTTCTGCTCCCGTTCAATATATAATTGCTACACAGGAATACGTCCAGAAACTTTTCAAACAAAAATGGGTAGATTGTATTTTCTGATACACTTTTCCCCTTCAAATGTCTTTGAGAGAAAATATTTTAGTACGGAATGTACCTAATCAAATGTAACCCCGTTGAAAACAGAGTGGGTGTCTCGTTCTACTCATGTTGAAATTGAACACAAAAATACTTACTTTTGCAAGGACCGCCGCCATAAGCTCCAGAGAAAATATATCTCACGTCATCCCGACGAGCTCATAAACTTGTTAATTAACTTTATTATATGGCTATTATGGTAATAAAACATTTTACTTAGCAAAAATTTGGAGGGAGGTGGAGTCATTGAAAAAAGAATACAGGGTGGCAAAGGAGGCTGGGTTGAGGTGATCCGCAGCAAAGAAACCGACCGAGACCTTGACTTTCTCAGCTTTGCCATTTGGCATTATCATCACCACATTCCCCCTCTCTTTTATAGAATAGCATAACTTTGCCCATTTTTCCAACACGCTCCATTACACTTGGTACATCTGCACGTTTTCTCATCTTTTCTCAGCCGTTGCTCATACCATCTTGTTCAGTGGTTGCTTGCACAACACTACAACATGATGTATAGCCAACGTGAATGAAGTAACTGGCAATTGATGCTGACCTGGCAAAAATAAAGTGATGTTGGGGACAGGTGACATATATCTAAGATATATGTTCCAGGAATGTATAAGATATAATATCTTATACATTCCTGCCTGGAACACATGCCAGCGTTGCATAATCAATAAAAAGTCGTTTGCGTTTGATTCATTCTTAATGTCATTTTGTTGAGAAGAATGAAAACAAGTCTGTGTCCTTCTTACCCCTTTACCCGCCATTTTTTCGCTGAGCTTTTGGTAAACACGTGAAATGAATGACTACGAAAATACAAAAGATCTGGAATGAATGAGCAAAAAACAAGTTTACATCGTGTAAAACTTTGCTCATAACTCATTTACGTAAAATGAAAACAAAAGCTTGAGAAGTCCTCAAGGAAGGCCAGGGACTACATTCATCAAATTTTCATTGAGATCATTAAAATTATACAAAAGTGTAATGTAATAACCAAGAAAGGGGGCGTCTATATATTACCATTAGTATTTTCAATGAATAAGATATAAGTATTGAAATGATATCCTCCTTACCTGATACCCAAAAATCGCAAAAATCGGCTTGGAAAGGCCATTGACCTTCATACACCTCCACCACGATAGCAAATGGCATTACAAAGAGGGCGACAAACAAATCGGAGACTGCCAATGATGCAATTAGATAGTTTTGGGGTTTTCTCAATTTTTTGACAAATATCAGAGAAAGACACACAAGTAAATTACCGATAACTGTCAAAGTTAGCAACACAGAAAACATGAGAACAAGGAACACCGTTGTAAATGTTATGATTGCTTGCGGAGGAGACACATCCTCTTCCCCATTACCATACCGCTCATCATAAAATTCTGTTGTTGCAGGAATTGGGGAAGTCATCCTGTCAACAATGTCATCACCATCATTACCACTAAACTCTGTGATGATCATTTTCTGCTGCTGCTCTTGGCCACTTCCTGTGGCATTACCAATCAAAATATTGAATTGCCTGTGTGCCAACTCGTCCTTATTGTTTACGTTGACGAAGAAAGTTTGTGAAGTACCAGTAATCCCGATGGAGACCAAAGGATCATCGCTTTGTTGTCGCGGATGTTCATCTTTTTCTATTTGAGCAAGGACCATATCCAGAGGCTCGACCCTTGCCTCTCCATGATGACGTTGCTTGTACTGTCGGTGACGGTGGTGGTTGGAACCTTTGGTGGCAAAATCACTTAAACTATTTTTTAGAAGAGCATGACTTTTCTCAGCGGTCGGTGCTGCCATCCCATCGTAATTAGGTATTGTGCCGAACGTGCCCACTAAAAAGGGAAGAAGGAAAAGTGTGGCGGAGGATGCCACAAACGAGGGAGGCATTTCTCACAGCTTAACAATCCCTTTTGTCATGTCAAACAAACAGATAGTAAATTGAGTGTATTTTTGTTAGTAATCCGATGATACCGCAAGACTTTACTAACTTCCTTCACATTTCCCAAGGAGAACACTTTGTGTAATGGCCTTTTTTCACGTTATTCTAAACTTTCTCCAACTTTAGGCTTCCCACAAAAAATAACCATGGCTTTACGAGAAAAAAAATCCTATTTCAATTTTTACCACGCACATACCAACACAAACAGGTGAGTTGCTTGGGAGAGGCAACTTGATGACGCAACATGTCACTAAAAACATGAAAGTTATTATTGTTGTTTTTAAATATATAAAATCGGGCAAAACTTTTCCCTCCAAATTGCAAAACTTATTTTTATTAATACTTTACCCACATTTCAAGAACAAGAGTGGCTATAGAAAAATTACAATTTAATATTTTGGGTCTCCATCCCAAACTTGCAGTGGGCTCCGTTGGACAACCAAAGACACTTACGACACACTAGTACCAGTCAATTGCTCGTGGCTTAGGGACTGACATGTATATTTCATTTCAAGCATTTAATAAAAAAATACTATAAGAAGTTGTAATGCCTCTTTAAAAGTTGTAATTTCCCCTTTTACACTTTGAAAATTTTGATTTCTTTTTCAAATGACTAAAGACACTTGCTTGTTGCTTTATTAGTCCATCTATTCCATTCCACTTCTATGGAAGCACTGAAGACTGTCCATGTGAAATTTACAAAAATTGGGATCTATTTGAACGAACCAAGCCGATTTTATAATGCATAAAAGGAACAACGTGGTCAAGTCGAAATGAAGGAACATGAAAGGGATCAAATGAAATGACTAGCCGAGTGTATGCCCACGATAGTGTGTGCTCCTATGATCCTAGTGTATTGAAAAGACAAGAGTGCTTTCACTGTTCCTTTCTGGTGAAGGTGAAATTGCCTTATAGGTGGTTGTTTAGCCAGTAACAATTATGTGTTCGTTTGCCTGCAGATGGTTTATATTTTCATCCCTGTAAAATCCCAAGCTAAGTGAAGGTGCCTTGGTGGAGGTGTTGTCAGTTTGACGGCCAGTTGACATGTTGGTGGAAACTCGATGTAACGAGAAAATATCCTGATTCCACCACTAGTATCTCTTCTCAAAAGACTTTGCCTTCCGGCCTTCGAACATATAAACACAGTGCAACACCAATTTCAACCAAGAAGAGGAAGACGACACACTGACATAATCTCTGTCTTGTGAAGAAGAAAAATCTGTAAAAAGCAATGGTTTTTCGATTTTTCCAATATATTATGTAGTCTTTATGGCTATGTTTTTTTTAGCTTCAACCAATCCAACATTCTCCGTGAGCGTCTCTAGGGGAACTGTGAGTCTGCAGCAGTAGAGTGCAAGGGAACAAGTGAAAGTAAGTGCAGGAGAAAGTTGTTTCCCCAAACAAGCAAGCGGCGGTGTGATGGCAAAGAAGCAAAAGTCTAGTTGTCTCACAAAGAAATCTAAGCAGCTGCTCCGCTACTGTTCTTGTAATATAAACATTCTAAAACCTTGTGCTTATGCATGATTGTGTCTCTGTATATAGCGTCAGCAAGCATGCTTGTGTGTGTGAATGTTTGTGTGTTTTATTCAATCTTGATAAAAATTCCGAGTTATTTGGAGAGACATTCTGGTAAGCAAAGCAAGCAGAGGCAGTGGTGGTAATCGTAGGAAAAGCCCAAAGAAAAACTAACAAACCAAGTCAAGTCACATCTCTCTCTCTCTCTCTCTCTCTCGCTGTCTCTCTTCCTATCTATCTCTGCCTGAATTGAAATCGTCAGAAAATCAGCGGAGGATAAATAAAAAGCCGTTAAAAATGCAATGCGATACAGTGAAAAGACAGAGAAGGTAAAGAAGACGGCAAAGATATAAAATTTCAGCAACAACTCTTTTCTTTTTTCGAATAGTTTATCTTGATGTTATTAAAATAAATCCTGCGGATGTTAGCTGGCTTTGCCTCAAGTGATGTTCATTTCGCTACTTGCTACTGTGTTGTGCGTTATGTGTGAAGCCTGTTATGCTCGTTAAAAGCTATAAAAGGAAAGGATGTCTTGTCTCGCTAGATATCTTGATCAAAAAGAAACAATGTGCCGGTTTGTTTATCCAACATTATTTTTTTCATTTTGCATCAGATAAAAGTAGAAATGAATATGTAAAGAGAAAATTCGTGAACACGTGGTGTGATGTTCAAAATGCACGTAATATGTATTCATAAGAATCCATTTTGGAGCATCCTACTCTTTTTTATGCCTCTGCTTTCATTCATCGCCTTATCTTTGTTAAAAAACAAAATTATCATTAGCCTTCAACATTGTAACGACTCGTTACAACATAAAACATTTTTGTCATTTTTTAAAAATTGGCATTGTTTCAAGAATGAAAATGAGAAACGAAAGCATCGGGAAGGAAGAAATGCCCAGTACATATAACTGCAAGGTCTGAGTGACATGCTTTGTGTGAAGCGTGAACGTTTCTAATGCTAGGTTACGCTACGAAACTCTCCATTCTTCACATCCACGTTCGTACAAATTCTGATGGCACTCAGTCTAGTTCCTATTAGACCTATTGTTAGCGATATGCAAAAAAAA
>JAHZNC010005230.1:0-12746 GCA_027744095.1 Zhuqinia jingwanae | reverse complement strand
CACAAAAATATAGCTAAGTTGTCGGCTTAATATTCATTGTGTTTTTGAATGCTGTTGATGAGCATTATCATAATGAATAGAATTCGTTGCGCATGAACAATGAAGATTTCAAATTATATTTTTATTTTTATTTTTATTTTATTACATTGGGCACTGACTGAATCGTCATCATGTTCTCGTATGATGATGACGATGATGAGACTTGTTAAAAAATCATCATGATGATGTGAACGAAGCAAGCAAGCAAACTCACTGATGATCTGCTGATGATGACGATAATGGTAATAAGAAATAAGATGACTACATTAAGTTGATGAGCGATTTGTTCGTTTGTTCATATACATATATGCATTCACGTATTATAATAATAAATGAATGATTCAGGTTTTTCATATGAGATGTATCATTAAATCATTATTTGACCATTGTTGTTGGACTTGGAATTGAATTGAAGATATTATGTATAAAAAGAATGCAGTAGTGTGTACTGTGTGTATACTTAAGCTGTGTAATACCAGTCTAGCCTATTTTTCTATGTGCGCTCATTGCTGAGCAGGTGCTATAAATTATTACACTACCATAATAATGTTGTTTTCTTATATATTATATTATCATCTGCATACACACTGGAATTAAATATTTTTGTTTGTGTAAAAGTATATAAATATGATGGTTGCAATGATAAAAAAAAGTTTACGAGTTGAAGAGCATAAATTGATATTTGAGCAATAAATTTTGTACCGGGACGATTATTATGTAAACCAACTTGACAGCAGAGCAGTTGCATGTAGGTATGCATGTATATATTGTAGTTAATCTTGAATAGCATGTTGTGTTTCTATCTTAAAAAGTTTTAATAAATAATGCAGTAGATTTTTATACAATAATAATATATAGTAGTATTATTATCCGTTCATCTAAATCTTCATTGCATTGAAAGTCCTTGCTCTCCATCTTTGTTTAATCCATATGATAAATTCACTCTCAATACAACTCATTTCAGAAAATTCTTTATCCTTCGCTATTTGAGAACAAGTGGAATGATCAATGTTTAATTTACACGCAATCACTTTTTACTTCAAATTCTTTAACAGAACTGTAATAATAATAATAATTGAATTAACAATCTGAAACCTTCATTGCATGATTCTTGTTATATTAATGCTTTTAGCATTTGGTTTATTTTGATTAGATGCTTGACCGACAACTTCAATCAACGAGATAAAAAAAAGATTTTACGAATAATTTTAGTCAGCAAAATTATCCAGTTTATTAGAATTTTTCGATCAAGATGAGAAAATAGCATAAATTCAGCATCTCATACTTTTTTTGTTGAACTGTATTGGATCAATTTCCGATGAGATAAAGAAAGCCTAGTTGACACTTTTACCAAGAATTACGATGTTTTAACTTACCTTACAATTTCTCACGTATATATCTTAATGCATCTTCAACTTCAACACCATACCTTCATAAGATTTTGTTGATGTGACATACTTGATGAACTTGACAAAATAAAAAAAAATATACAATTTATGTACATGAAATCGTGATAGCCGATATCATTATACATTCGATTGTCTTTTGCTTGTCTTTGTGCGTGTCAACTATCCAAAAGATGAAATGATGACAAAATGATTCTTACTGTTTGTATGTTGTCCATGAACAAATTTTTATATGCTAATACAAAACATGACAATACTTTTAACGTCATCAGTGGCAAAGAGAACGTCTCCTATTACAAGCACAAGTTACACAAGAACAATTTTCCCGAACATGCTTGCTTGCTCACAATACAACAACTTGTCAAACTCATGCATCGTCATCCTTTTAATTTTTTCCCCTTGTTCTTGGTAGCACAAAATTTACATGTGTGTGTATAAATGAAAATCGCAGGTATGCGTATGCATGTAATAATGCAAACAAATATAATGCCTACATACACGATATATAATCAAAGCACTTATGCTGCACAGTCACGTTTGTCCAAAAATAAATAGTTACCCAAACTGTGTAGTTAGTTAAATAACGCAATGCAAATCACAAGTTTTAGTGTATAACTTCATTGGAAATTGTCTAAAATCCCTGTGTTACTCTCTCTTGCTCACAATACAACAACTTGTCAAACTCATGCATCGTCATCCTTTTAATTTTTCCCCTTGTTCTTGGTAGCACAAAATTTACATGTGTGTGTATAAATGAAAATCGCAGGTATGCGTATGCATGTAATAATAATGCAAACAAATATAATGCCTATATACACGATATATAATCAAAGCACTTATGCTGCACAGTCACGTTTATCCCAAAATAAATAGTTACCCAAACTGTGTAGTTAGTTAAATAACGCAATGCAAATCACAAGTTTTAGTGTATAACTTCATTGGAAATTGTCTAAAATCCCTGTGTTACTCTCTTATCATTTCATCTTGAGAGAGAAAAAACACAATGATTGCTACATTGTTTTATATTTCATTTCATTTTGCTTGTTCCTGCTTCCCAACAACAACACAAACACAACTGTACAAAAACTATGATTTCGCAGATAAGAATCACAAGTTCACTGACAAAACGTAGTGAAAAGCAACAACTCATTCATCTTAACAACTTTGCCCAACTTTTGCATTTTATATTATGTACTTGGATATAATAACTGATAGAAAATGAAATGATGATGACGATAATGATAATAATTATTTATTGTGGTGGTTAATGTTTCGAGATAAGTAGACACGCTGCTGCTGCTGCTACAAGCTATCGTTATAATACACTAAAAACACATATGTGTATTATTTCATATATTTATTTTACTGTCAATAAAAGAGAATACGGATATCCGTAATAATTTTTGTAAGGTAATATAGCTTATTGCTGGGAGCATGTATGATAAATTATAAATTGACAGGACTGACGATAGCCGAGACACATTATGAATTATAATGTGTGCCCACTCTTGTACTTAAATGTTGTTGTTGTTGCTGCTGCTGTTGTTGTTGGTTATGTAGAAGATGAGACTCTGCAGTGTGTATGTATATTAGGTATGTGTACAGGGAGAAAAAAAAGGAAGGAAGAGTAATGACCGTGCTGTGCTCATGAAGATTACGAGCTGATATGAATGAAGATGATGATTACATGTTTTGTACTAGACAAACTCTCAGTTAAATAGATAACTTATTATTATTTTTCTGAGCAGTTGAGCAGAGATCACTTTTTGATTCTCAGTGTGAAATTGACAGGTTCGTAATATCCAACAAAAATTCAGAGTTAAGTATCGTCATCGTCATCATCATTGATTCTTTTTTTTTTCTGCCTCCTTTCGTAGATGATAGTCTGCAAAATAAGTGAAGTACATCTTCAGTGTATTCCATTTAACAATGTACATACGTATGTACCTATTACATTGAAATACAAACGTGAATAAACACTTAATATTGTACGCATTCAGCATGGCTAAGGTTGAACAAAAACGGAGAATCATGATTGTTTCAAAGTTGCATATTATTGTTATTAATATTATTGTGTAATTTATTTTTGGTATAGACAACTGTAAAACTATTAATAAGATTGACGATGAAGTAATGATGTTGAAAATGATAAAGTTTATCATTGCAATGAGATGTATGTATGTATAATATATTTTTATTCAATCATGCTGCACAACGTTTTTGATTTATTATACATTTTCTCAATTGACTTTTGGCTTGCTCCCGAGAATGATTAATAATATTGCTGTTCTTTACCCAGGATGAAATTACATGGCAGCAGGAGAAGAAGAAGAAGAAGAAGCAGAAAAGACGGAGAATGTGATCATTAAATTGGGGGATTATGCAACTTGAAGGTTTTCCATATAGGGCTTTTCTTACGATAAATTAAAGGTAGGTGTATAAATATACTCGTATTTAACCATGTCGTCCGGTGTCTTAAAAAATCCTACGACAGATCATTTTTGTCATGCGTTCTCAAAAAAGTAAGTGTTCCTTGAGAACTTTCTCCTGTTTTCCAGAACAATTTTTCTATTTAGGTTTCAGGGCTTGCGCTGTGTAATGTATTTTTTTCTGTTTCTAAGCAAACTTGTGCAAGTTTGTTTGTTTGCTTGTAGGCACGTGTCATCATTAAAGTAAGGTCAGAAATAATTACACCCACCTGCGGATTTATAGGGTTTTATGAGCGTTATCACATCATTTAAGAGATACATTGTATTATTTGATTTGTGGGCATTAGGGTATTTGAGTTTAATGGAAGTTAATGAAGTGTTTGTATTAATAATATTTTTTCCCTGTAATGTACTTTTGTATCCAAATAGATTTCCCATTTAGATCACAAGAACTCCCGCAACGTTAATGGCAATACAACAGCTCGTTAATGGTTATCCGTTAATACCATTAGATGATTTGGGGTAGATATGGATATTTTCCAAAAGTATAGAAAAACGTAGTGTGTCAGCATGCCCTTATGTCAGCATGAGCAAGATCAAATACATTTCATAAGATGATAAATTACGATAGTACGTACTCCTACGCACTTGCAATGCATTACTTGATTTTCTAGATAGATATGGAATCACGTTTAGTAAATTTTAATATGATGATGATGAGGTACAATAAATAGCGTTAATATTTAACATTTAAATTTAGTAGCAATCCTCGTTTATTTTGCTCTCGATATTTAAATCATTTTTTAAAACTGTACATGAATAGAAAATGATTCCATGATCCCATGATTTGTAATGTTGTAATTGTAATTCTTGCTCTCTTGTCTTTGATTCTATGCGTTCAGTACAAGGAAATATTTTACTAAGTTTTGTCTTTTCTATTCATTCAATTCATTTTTCTGATGAATAAGAAAATTTGTAACTCTACATAATGCTCATGATTTTGCTTGTGTCTCTTCCGTCCCTTCTTTTCTCCCGAAAAACATACATGTTGACAAATGAGTTCTTTTCTTTTCCTTTCTGTAATACCCTATCATTAACTGTTTCTTTGAAACGAGAAGGGTTTGTCAGATTCTTTTTTGTAAATAACATTTTTTTCTTCTACATCTCAATATATGCGAACAAGGAGGGTTGCAGGATATATACTTAGGTGAAATGATTCTCTTTGACTTTCAGCACTTAAACTTCAAGTTTTATTCCTAACGAAAAAAAAATTCTTTTCTTGCATTTTGATATACTGTTTTGAGTTGTCTACTCACTCACACGAATATTGATCAAGATCACCATAAAAGTTGTTTAACGAGTGAGGTGCGGTATGGTGTTGGCCCTGTATGGTAAAATATATTTTCTTGTGAACAAGTCACTCCATTACAACTTTTATGTTATATTATATCCCACTTGACAAAAAAAATGTGAAAAAAATGTCAAAGCAAACTAAATATCTCATTCATTTTTATACATTATTATTATGACATTTTCATCATCTGTATAATTATTCTGATTGTATTTATTGTACTCTGCAGCAGTAAATGAAGGGTATATTGGAACAGGAGCCAAGGCATATATACTTACCTAAAACGATACTTGCGAACGACAATAGAAATATAGGTATATAGAAACTCTGTAATTTTGAGTGTGTTGTGTATTTATGAATGCACGCAGTACATACCTTCATTCTCGTGGTGCAAACCCCGGGATTTATGTTTCCCACAGGGTGAGCAACTCTCCGAAGGGGATGAAAATATTATATTATATGTTCATATATTTCATAAAGTTTTTATGTTGAATATTGTTATGTCATATAATAATAACATGTAATGCTGTTGTACATTTAAATGCATACATTAGGGTATTCATTGTAAGAGGATGAATGGATACAGAGAATAAGGTAAGGAAATACAGGGTTAACTTTCTTTGGCGTGCATACAAAGAGCACACCGATTTACACGACGATTTTCCCCTTTCGCCCCAATATTGTGTATTGTGCGGAAGCCTATAATTATGTCAACAAAAGAAAGGGTAAAAGAATGGATAGTTTGCCGAGAGAGAGAGAGAGAGAGAGAGAGCCCTCTGCTTCTCTTTCTATTTATGTGTGTATTGAGAACTGTCATTGTGGAATGGAACTGTTTTGTGTGTGCATCAGTCGACCGTACAAGCAAAACGCAAAGTCAGTCAGATTTTTTGACTTGACTCATCAACTTCGTCAGTTCGGAAATAATAAAAATGAATTGAATGTAAAAAAAGAAGAAGAAAGGAATTACTCATACATGTGCGTATACATAAAATAGAAAAATGATATAAAAGGGATTTTCTATTGATTTTGCTCATTGTGAACATGACCTACCTGTAAGTTTTTTACATGTAAAAAGAAGAAAAAAAATAATGTAAGGCAAGGTGAACTGCTGAACAGAAAATAAATAAATACACACAATGGAAAGTAAACACAACACATGACTGCGAGAGAATTCCATGAGAAATCAGAATGTACCTATCTCTTGGGAATAAGCGAATACAATGACACTGCCAGACTTCTTTTTTTTGGCTTTTGCTTTCTATGACGCAGTCAGCTAACTTTGCCATTTTTTTCGTTTTGTGTGATTGTGTGTGTGGATTTTTAAAAAGTAAAAGCAAAGCAACAAGCAAGACACGCAGTTTTCTCCGCATTACAATGTGTTCTATGATTTTTTTGTTCTGTTCCTATTACAGATATTACACAATGAATAATGCCTTTGCATTTGCAGTAAAGAAACAATTGGTTTGACTGTTTTTTGTATAATATGCGTCTCTCTCTCTCTCTCTGCCTAAAGCTATGCTGATGATGATGATGGGCCTGGGAAAACTGAAATGGGAATATGAGATTTTATTGTAGTGACTTGCATTTACATGAAATGTAGTTCATTATTATTTTTACGGGAACAATGAATTTGTTGTGATGTTTGGGTAACATGAAATTGCTATTATGCTGGGCAGAGCTGGAAAATGAAGAAGATAGAGAGAGAGAAAATCCAAGTCTAGTTGATATTATTGTTCATTTTTTATGTTTGAATTTATTATTCATTATTACAAGGAAGAATTGATCTTTGTAAGTGCAACGTCTTTTTTAAATATTTTCTCATCGTTGAATATTTTGCTCGGTGAAAAAAACTTAAAATCATAGGTTTGTATTTGTAAAGTTGATTTTTTTAGATCGGTTGTTAGAAAGATGAAACACGTTATCGGTGCTCCAAATGAGGTTACAAGTTTTTTTCTTTTGAAATCAAAGCTAGAATAGAACATACAACCGAATCTCATGTTTTGAATTTAACAAAAAAATATTGCCTTATTTTTCTTACAATTGTTTCGCCTTGAACGCATTTTTGTACAAAACATGATTGTGAACAGCATACTTTATATTTAAAAAAAAAACTTTATTTTTAACAATTGAATGATACCATCTCATATGTATAGTAGTGCCATTATTATGCATAAATTATGACAATATTATGTAGTAGTAGTATACCAAAAAGATTGACATATAAAACAAACATGTGTACTTATTTTATTATTATTATTATTATATTTAACGGAAAAAATATTTCATTCGCGCAGTTTATAAAAGCTATCATCGCCTTTCTAATATGATCAGAAAGTGTCTCACTTTGCCTAGGTGCAATGGTTATAGCAAACAATCAAAAAAAAATTCACAATTGAGTACAGAACCTGTGGGGGCTCCTGTCTTTTTTTTACGATTACACTACTAATGTTTTTTTGAAGCTGCTGTTTCTGCTGAAAAGTATTCTATTTATTGTAAATTTTACATACATGTTGAAAAGCAGAAAAGACATTATCATTGTGTTATTATTATGCATTGTATAAAAAAAATATATATGCATACCAAAAAAACCAACTAGGTATGTACATCTATCTCTCTTCTCTCTCTCTCTTCTTCATATATAGGCATTGTGCAAACAACACACTTAGTTTTTTTACATATTTTTTTATAAGCCGTTCGTTTTCAGCTCTTCAAATGGGGAGAGATTCAGTTGTTGATGCATACATTATTATATTTTTTTTTTCAAAAGTTCTTACTGATGATGTTGCAGTCTCCTATTCTCTCTCTCTCTCTCTCTATCTCCTCGACAGTTTTTTCGGTTTCCTTTTGAGTATCATCATCACCACATTAATGCCATAATGTTGATAGGTGTATCACTCTATACATGTTCACTCTTGTAGTATACTACTACTACCTACCTACACCAGAAAGAAGAATAAGACGATGATGGAAACAAAGGAAATAAAATAAAAACCAATTCATAAAGGAATTTTTTTATATTCTGATGTGCTGCTATGCATTTTGCCTGAGGAAAATTGACATGGATGGGCGCATTCAGGGAGGAAACCTACAAGAAAGCTTACATATTATTTACGTTCACATAGGTATACATTTCATATATATATATATATATACATACATTTTACAACATTAATGTGTTTGGTAATAAAAAAATAAATAATACTGAAGAAAGACAAGTTTTTTTTCTCTTCTTTTTGGTTTGGATGTTATTATAAAGCTATACCTAAAACTACTACTAAAATGCTATTTTTATTGTCATTATTACTTTGTTCACGTTTCTTTATAGCATCATCATCTCCATTGTTCATAGTATTTTATAACTTTTTGCATACCACACTTGAAAAAAAATAAAAACTGGGAAGGATGAATATACTTATTTTTTTAAAGGAACATCTGAAATAGTACGCTATAAAAATATTTTATTTTAACATTTTGTTGGGTTTAAAGTACTTTTTTTATACATGTACCTATTTGGATATAAAAATTATTTGGTAGGGTAGTATAATAAGTGGCTTGCTAACAGAAGATTGACGATCATGGTGGCACTTGATGATAAATGATAATGATGACTATGATGACTATAGCCATAAAGCAAGATATGAGAATGCATTTTAGTAGTATACAAAGTAGTGCTAGTCAGTAGTATACAACATCATCATGGTAGACAGGGAGTTGTAAATTCTGCCATCGCCCAAAAAAAAATCTCTCCGTATGTAGGATCGCCTTTTGGACACGAGAGAGGAGTTTAAGATCGTAAAAAGATACTACTGCCATAAGATAGCTGTACATTATGTTGTTGTTGTTGATGATGATGATGATGATGATCATGAGAAGGCAGTTTACAATGTAATATCATTTTCAACACATAAATTTGCAAACAATTTTTTTTTGTCGAAAAAGAGTAAAGTATGCGATGATTTCAAGTTTGTGAGGTGTTATGTCACTTCGGAGGTCCTCCATTGTTTTGAATGGTATTATTATAAATAAGTAATGATTGTTGTTGGAGATGAAAGGAACTATGTTGTTGAGCAATGTAATCCTCGATGATGTTATTGTCATTTTTGTTGGTATGCAAAGTATTCATGACGAGAGGCGGTGGTTTGCATTTTGCTTGTTTTTTTCTACAAAGATGAATAATAATTATTTTAAAATGATGATGGGCTATTTAGATGGGTTGGGTTGTTGGGCAGTATGAGTAACGATATGTGGGTATATGTACGCACGTTAAATAGCTTGAAGGAATCTCTAACTTCTTAATTAGATTTGTTGTAATACTCTTTGACCCTTCACTTTATTTAAATATTTTCTGAAATTTATAATATTTATATCATGTTCTTTCATTATATTACATTTTCACAAATTAGCTGTGTTGTCTAAATTCACAAAAATGGCACCGCAACCTGCAAAGCATCCGGGAAAAGGGTTGAAATGCTTTCCTGTACAAATGCTTTTAGAGTAATCCATATCATGCATATAGCTATTTGCTCCGAATTCTTTAGCATATAATAACCGGTAAAGCTCATCGTAATTACAGGGTGTAAAGGTACAAAAAAGAGTCCGCGCAACTGTTAATCAAAAGGGGTGCGTAGAAGTTGCCTTGTTAAAAGTGTCGTGGATCATGAGAAACTGCCTTTTTCCCATGAAGCACACTCATATCACTGGGTTAATTATAGGTTTTAACGTATCAAAATGACAATCCCTTAAAATGGCATAGTATATAGGTACGTAGGTAGAATCTAAAAACAGTGAAGATGCATAGATTTATCTTGTAATGAAAATTTTAGGATAATACTATCTACAGTTTTGTCACGTTTACTCTTAAGCCATTTAATACACAAACGGCGTTGTGTTTATACTCAAGAGTATTGTTGTAGTTTCGTTTATATGGCCAAGCTCATTGAAGCTATACAATAATTTATTGTGTATTTCCATTCCCCAACTTTCACCAAGGTAAAATAAAAATGTTTCATGAACCAGCGGAATCAAGTTTCCTTATTTGGTCAAATATTTTAAGACATGTTATGTAATTGCAACGGGACATCTGGATTTTATTAGCAAGAAAGTCACCCATTGTCTACTTTCAGATTCCTTATCTTTGAAGATTACCGTTAGAATTTTTAACATGTTTAGCTTTGTTTAAAATAGTATATTCCAGCTAATACAAATATGCAATTTTATCCAGTTTTTCAGTAACTGTATCATGAATTGTATCCCATGTTTAAAAAACTTTCATGCTCCATTTAAAGTATACTAAGATCGTTTGATAAGTAAAAAAATAAACACTTAAACTTAACTGAACCTAGATTAACCTCCTCCAAACAAAGAGAAATTAAATTAACCCGTCACATTTGCTCACTTGCTCAACACAATTCATTAAGTTGGTTTTACTCACTCCTACAATAATAATAATAATAATAAAAGACTCATGGGAAATGCTATTATGAGTATTTCATGCTGTGCTACAAACGAAATTTACCAAGTCTTTCTTTATATGCTCATCAGTTGATGAGGCACACTGTGTATCATTATTTTATTATTATTATTGTTATTATTACTATTATTACATTTTCAGTTTATGTATTTCATCCCTCAAAACTGAGGATATTTCACTAGAGTCCCAGTGGTACTAACGGAACAAAAACCACTTCATATGTAATTTTAGCAATCTGGACGAGAGTTTCCTCCATGCATGATGCATGTATGCCAGCCCTCCACTCCTTTTTATCATCTTCATACTCTTGTTCCGCAATAGAGTTCATCATCACATTCCCCCTCTCCTCACATCTTCTCACCACCACAAAATTGAGGAGATACACAAGTATAAACCATGCAGGCAAAGCCGCATTACCGTTGTTTGTGGCTGTTATTAATAAAAGCAACCCCTCAGCTTCCAAACTTGAATCTCATTCTGATGATGATAATGGGCAAAGAGCACATCCCTCCCCCACGAAGAGACATATGGATTTTTGGTCAAGTAATGAAGTTTAAACATGTAACTTAAGTGAATTACCCTCCCCTCCTCCTTTTTCCTCTTCATTATCATCAACATCGTTCCAATCATCCTTTTTTTCCGTCTTCTCACTACTATTTATAAAAAATTATACTACCACCACCACCACACAGCTATACACAAGGCATACTTATTGCATTCATGGATGATTGTAAGTACAAAACCACAACTCTGTCGGGAGTCCTGTGGTAAACAAATTATTACCTATTACTTTACTTCATACAACAGACAACACAGCAAAATAACATCTCAGGAGCACAAGTACATAAACTAGTCAAAAAAGTGGAAAGAAAGTTATGATGACAAACGCTTCAGGAGGAAACAAGATAATGTCCTAAAAATAATCTAATATGTTTCCTACTAATAAAAGGTAGCTTCTTTTTTTTTCTTCTCTACTACTTCATACTTTTTGGTATTATGTATACCTTTTGGTAAGAAAAAAAACATCCACACAATCATCCTCATTCCTCATAGTCATCATCATCGTCGTGAACGCGAGTATCACGGGGGAGGTCGTCGTGAGATGAGTAAGCACACATACAAAAAGTCTTTGTGAAAAAAGTAAAGCTAAGTAATTTTGATACAAACACTATACTACTACCTACATGCTTTTAATTCAATGACATTTTCAAAATTTAATAATAATAACGGGTTATCATGATGTTTATGGTTGTTGTGTCATACATACAAATGCACAGCGGTTAACTTCCACACACACACACACACTGCCCAACAATTTCATTTTTTGAACAAGTGCATGAAAAAAATACAACAAGATGTAAAAAAGAATATTGTCATGAAAAATATAAAGCATCCATTGTGCCGTATATATGTACAATGTACATGCGTTTATGTACGATTTGTCTCTTCTATTTTTGTGTTGTATGGTTTTTAAAGACATCCAATGAACTTGCTGTTGTACTTGTAAAAATGATAATAATGCAACAATAAGAGCCACAAACACAATAATAAAAGAGGATGATAATAATAATAATATAATAATTATGTGAGTGGAGTGGGCAACAAAGGGATAATACAAGGAAACTTGCGTAAGTGAAGTATATTTTTTTGAGTGTTACGAGACCACAATGAAAATGAGAAATGGAAAAAAAAGAAGGGAAAGAGAAGAAAGTGTCGCTGCTGGAAATCTTTCTGTGATTTTCCACGTTCCAAATGGTCAAGTGTAAATGTGTCCCTCTGCTGGTATACAAATTTACAAAGTTTTTCTTGCGATTAAAACGATAAGAGTGAGCAGGGCAGCATTACTCAACAATATTTTTATTTTGTAACCTGTGTATTGATCCTAATATATACACGGCTATTAATAAAATATATCCAACCAAATTTTCTGTTATCAAAATATTTTTTCAATTGGACACTGAATAATTATTAAATATTTAGTTTTGAAAGTGATGTGGGAATTTACTTACACACTTATCGAGTCAGTTTATAAAATCTAGATAAAAAATTGT
>JAHZNC010005229.1:0-10248 GCA_027744095.1 Zhuqinia jingwanae | reverse complement strand
ATTATAAATCTGTAGAGTATAGAATGTATTTACATGGTACATTTCGAATTCGTTGCTGATGGTGGTTTGATGATGATGATGAATCAAAAGGAAAAAGGTGAGGAAAAATGTCTTAAAAATCTCCTAAAATAACAAATTGCATTAGACCCGCAAAATTGAACCTTCCCTGCGTGCTGATCGTTAACTCCATTGAGGAAAATTGGGTTTTTTCTTCGCAGATTGCAAGAAGTGCAATAAGTAGTTTTACTGTTAAAAAGAAACTTTCTATTTCAGGAAAATTGCTATGCTGCACAATTTTAGTTTATCTTATTCTTCTTTTACTTACGCCACAGCGCGAGCCTGTTTACGTACAACCTATATATATATAACTACCTCGTTTAAACTTTGAACGTGAAATGGAAACTGGTGTCAGATGTTGAGATGTCAAACGACAAATTTATTTAATTAAACACACTCGTGTGTTTTTATTGGATTTTTATAGCTTTTAAATACGCACCAGTGGATTTTATTTTTAAAGAAAAAAATAATAAAATAAAAAGGAAAAACAAGAAAATCGTTTTTGCGTGACTTCTTCAATCTTTTCTTTAAACCATTTAATATAGTTTTTTGTGTGACTCACAATTTTTTAGAGCATTTCATCGTATTTCAGCACTCTATTTTATGTACAAAGGATTTGAATACGAACGCACGGCGCAAATGGGCTTTTACGAGCTAAATGGTTTATCACGAAAAGTCATGAGATGATGGTTTGGACAGATTACTGCTTCCTATATACACGACCTCTTTGCTCTGGTATTATTGCCGTAAAATGCGTACCTTCATTTATACATATACATAGGTTGTAGAGGTGATGTTGCATTGAAATAGTGCTGCCGACGACGTGACATGATAAACGTGTTTACATTGGAATTGAGTCAGAACCAGAAGAGGATTTCATCTACTGGCTCAGCTTGGGCTCTTGTATTGTTTTTTTTTGAAAGCTTTTGAACTTTGAAACTTTGGTTTTAGTGGTGTGATGATGATCATGTTTTGTGTTATTTTTAGCCTTTTTTAAACAGAAGGGAGCATAAGCTTTGTCAGACAATTCGTCGACGTTACTTGTCGAGAATTACATTTTTTATGTGGTGTTTACACGAATATCAGGCAATAAATTCATGAAGTATTTTATACATATTTTTTTCATTTTTACTTACCACGAGCGTTAGTAATAATAAAAGGTTCATTCAAATCCGTATCGTGAGTGAGTACAGAGCACGTAATTTTTCGCGGTGCATTTAACTTTACTCGGGGAGCAAACAAAAATATGTGAGTTTTTATGTGCGAATGAACTATAATTATTTATGCGTTAAAGCTACGGAATTTTTTAGTGGTAAAGGCCGATTTTTTATGATGGCCGTGTGTAATACATATATTACAATTTTACATATATGCGCTTTATGTAGCGTAAGCACATATATTTTTAGTAATAAGATTGCTTAAATGCGCAGCACAACGTTTGAATGTGGTTTATGTCTTTAAAAAAAATACGTGGCACATTTATTGTTAACCACACTTTTGTTGAAAGTTTCAACTTGAAACGTGCTATTTACTGTAATTCAAACATTGGTTTTTTATAATTGCATAATAAAATATTATCATTGCAAATGGCAAAGAAAATTATTGTGTGGGGTATTCTGATTCATAGTGACAAATTACATTATACTCTAATTCAATTAAAAATTCTCGAAGTTTTGTGTGCCCTTGCTTTAGTCATTCGTCCGTAGCTTTATCGAAAAACTCTCAAAGTTGCTTTATGTCCGAAGAAAGAAGCTCATCTAGAAATTTGTGGTATTTCAAATACTAAGTTAAATTAATGAACGCTGCCCTTAATCAGTCATCATGATCACAAAAAGTTTAGCTCCTCTCTTCAACCCTTTTCATTCCTTTCCGTCCTTTGTGCCAAAATGGAATATTTTTTTCAAAGAATTTCTATATATGTGATTGCAATTTGTAGCACAAGATAAATTTGTTCAATATGCGAAGAGGAGTAAACAAATGTTATAAACACCAAAAAAAAATCCTTTTACATCTTTATTATCATCATGTTCAAACTCATTATAGGATTTTGTATTCAATTCGTCGTCCAAAAATACAAATGAGCAAACCACTCAAATGTACTAAAGTTTCTTTTCTTCACAAAATAAATAAAGAAAAACACCGAAAATGCTTAATAGCCTGTGCATAATACTAAGACCCAGAAATTTTCTAGGTAGCAGTTAGCAAGCAAGCGAGTTTTTTTCTCAAATATTTCCCGATCGGATCGCATCGCATGACTGATTTGTCGTTTTATACATTATGTCAGGGGCTAAAATATATCGCAGCCATTTCCTTTTCGGTAAAAATATTCTTTTACTCTATCACTATACACTTCTACACCAACACACCCCGACGACTAACTACTGCACACATGTACAACATAAAATGGTTTGTCATGTAGTCACTTTACAAGAAACCATCTCTGGAACCATTCGTCGTAAGATTTATGGGTATTAAGTAAGTACGGCAGCAAAATGTGAACAAGTATTATTATTGTATACAAATGTGCACTACTGCAGTTAGCAAAGTCATCATAGTACTACTATTACTACTACACGATGAATGCAGTGCAGCAGTAGACTAGTAAGGCAATATGATATGCATATATGGGAAACCCCCTATACAAAAAAACGGTGAAAAAGTTGAATCTGTCTGTAATAATAAGCGAGGCTGATCGATGTTAAGTATGTATGCTTGTATCGCAGCAGGCGATGTGATAGCGATACTGCGCTGCAACATGTGATAAAACTGAAAAGAAAAAGCAAAGTAATGTAACAACAATTAGCCGAAAGCATCGTTTGTCATCTGGTTTTTCCCCTCTTCATTCCTTTTTATCAGAAACGTGTCTATGTGTGTGTGTGTGCTTTCATTTTATGTCTAAACTACCAAGGTTGAAGGTCTTCTTGGTAGTTCCTTCTTTTCATACCCTTCAAAACTCGGCAACACAGACCTCACACAAGAAATGCACATGATGATGATGAGCTATGCGAGCTCTTAAAAATGAAAAACATGTGCCTAGGCATAAGTTTACGGAGATATTTTCTTAGAATGATGATGTTATTATTTAAATCTGACATGTATGTATATCCAAAGTTCACATGGCTAATTTACTGATCATGATCGATGGATATTATGCCATTTGGATGAATGGACCTATTATTAATATTATGGTTGAACTCTAACTACTACTGCGAGCAAAGTCATTAACTTTTGAGAGTTTTTACATACCACCACCGTTCAGTTCGGATGGACAATTCTTTGAAATATTGGAGGAAAAACTTGACATTATGCATAGCTAAAATTCATTCAAGAATTTTGTTCACTTGACATAAACATGCTCCCGCTGTCCACGTACATACTTAAAGCACATAAGGTCCAAAATATATTAGCCGTGAACAGATAGCAAAGAGTTTTTGATTCTACTCTAACTCTTGTTGCATGCCATGCAACGTGCCAGATGCTTTTCCCAACTGCTGCATTAATCTTCATAAATTTTTCGTTGAGCCGTCGCCAATTGTCGCAGAAAGCAGCACAGCTCTCTCAATTTTTGCTTCAATAATTTTCTTTCTCCTTACATACCGTCGGTACAAGACATCTATTTCAATTCGTATAAAATAACAATAATATGATAATATGTAATATAATACAAGTAAAAAAGAGGCTCCTATTCTCCTTTAGTTAGTGAAAACTTGCAAAGCACAGAATAAAAAATGGATTCATGTTAAAATTTGAAGTGAACCAACACATTTATTTTTTCTTCACAGAACCACACTTTTTTGGTCGCCGTCAACTTGAAAGCAAAAGAGAGTAAATTGTTTATTGCCACCAGGCTCAGGGTCTCTAATGATTATGGCTAAATCAACAGAGATATATACGAAGTAACGAGAGCAATTTATTTAAGCTGGCTATATTACATGCGTATTACTCTCTTTTTTTTAAATAAATTTTCATTCATGTATGAAAAAATTATGTATGTACCTATAACCATCCAACATGAGTTTTTGAGTTTAAAGTCAGCAGTCAACTCAGACTCACAATCAGTTTTTTTTGTATGTAGTATGTATGCAATGCATGCGCATACATACAGGCATAGTTACATGCACGCAACTAAGAAAAAAAGGAAAAGGGTTAAAAAAGAAAAAGAAGATTCTCAAAATGATTGATGCTCCATGCTGTGCAAAAGTGATGTCTTGATATGTGAATGTGGACACGGACTTGAAAGAAGTTTTCATCTGATCATAAAATGTTGCGTGTCTTGATAACATCAAGATTGTGTTACATGATGATAACAACAACGATGATCACCAACATTTTTTTTCTTTCTCAAAAAAAAAAAAAAAACTTTTGATAAAGTGATCTGTGATCTGGATCTGATAGCAAACCAAACTGCATACCTTATTACATTTCATGTTATATTTCTAAATACATAAACTACGTATGTATTATTATTATTTATTATTATTATTGTATTTGCCGTTGGTCTAGAATATGAATTGGTGCACAATAAGTATATACATATATATTGCCTTCATCATCATTTACTTTTTACTTGTTCTTGCCATGATGATAATGATGATGCCACGGTTCACTTGGCTCGACTGTTTATTACATTTGATGGGTATTTGGTTGGATGCCATATGCACGTATGCATGCAAATATTATGCATAATGTACGTGTCATCTCATCAACATCAGCAGCATGAAATGAAGCTTGCCTGGCAAGCAAGAACAAAAAATATATATATGGACCTACAAAGTACGAAGCTACATTATTTTATTTACAACTACTACACTACCACAATGATTTTTTTTCTTGCAACGTTTTGGCTCGTGTTGTCAGGTTGTCAGGACCTGCTGCCAGAGAAGAGAAGAGACCAGGGCAGATGAGTAGCACAAAGATATAGAGACCCGAAAAAAGAAGAAGATAATAATCGATCTCGACAATGTGTATGTGTAGCATCGAAGATAAGGTACATACACGAGAGAAAAAAGGAGAGGAGATGATTACATGATATTTGTAGGCAAGAAGACAAGACATCAAGGTTTTTGCAAACTTTTTTCGTGGGTTTTCTCGGTTTCCTTCTTTTCTCTATTCTTTTTCTTGTCTCTCTCTCTGGTTGTTTGTGATTGTGACAAAGCCGACAAATAAAGTGAGCGACGCGAGCAGCATGATCATGATCACTATCATCATTATCATGGTATCAACATCGCATGATGATGATGACGATTATCATGAGAAAAAAGGTTCCAATCACTGCCAGTAGTGTTGAAAATATATTTTTTTTTAAAGAAGGAGAGAAGAGGCAGGAAAAAAGGACAGCAAGAGCCAAGTCATATGTCACGGAAAGAACAAAAACTAGTTGACTGCATTGCACATTTTCCCAGTCATAAAGTAGCAGTCATTGTGTGATTTTCTGTGCTAGTAGTTGCATAGTTTTATGTACACATGCACATAAATATATGTGTAGTTTATCCTATCATTTTTTCATATACATATATTCAAATGAAGTGCAAAAGACAATTTTGCCCTTTTGGTTGACTGAATTCTCCTTCAAAATAGCGAAAGGAGAGAAGAGGAAGACAGGAAGTCTGGTTATATTTTTTATCTTGCGAATTTACTGCAGCAGCAAAAAATAAAGACAAGCTTATACCACTGCTATTACTATTGCACTCACAATCAGAGTTTAAATCATGGGCTTTTTACAACGTAGTAGCTTGCTAAGAAGCATCTCTCTTTTACTGGGTCTGCGCTGCCATGTTTTTGTGAGTCTGAGCGAGTAATAATAACAAGTCGTTTGAATGCACTCTCAGTCAGTCAGTTATTTTTGTGTGCTGTTCCTCAGAGGACCGATTTTGTAGAGAAAAAGTGTACTGTAGTCCATTACATCATTTGCATATCGGATTATTTTGGAAAGTTTTTTTTTAGCTTACATTTTCAAAAAAAAGACTTCTTTTATATGTAATACACTTGTACTCAAGTTTGTGTAGTTTGTGTGGGTTTTTTTCTCGCTAAAATATGTTATATAGTGTACAAGCATGCCGCTGTGTTTCTGTTTTGTGTGTGTGGCGACTTGCTGTTCTCTCTCTCTCTCTCGGCTCTGGACTGAAAAACTTTTTCTTTTAAAACAAGTGACAAGCAAGAAAGTAAACCTCATTATCCTGGAAAAATATTCCTGTGGTGCTTTATAGTATTGGTCGATTATACTTTGTCGACGAGCCAGGCGTTCAAGTTGTGTAACAGGCAAAAGTTGAATTGTAGTAGTAGTGCTAAAAGTAGCGGATTGGAGTAGTAATGTATTTATGTTGTATGTGATTTTTTTTCTTCTAAATCTCGATTCTCACAGAAAAAAAAAGTTACCAAAAAAATAGGGGAAAATCCTTTGGTTGTGTGTACAATATTTTTTAACCAGGAACGAGTATCATTGTGATTTATTTGCAAAGCACGTATAAATCTACACAAAAATAAGAAAAATTTGGTACATGCAGCAGAACATGAGCTTGGTAAGAAAAAAAACACAGAGAACATACAATATTCATAGACCAACAGAAAACAGGCGAAACCCACACAAAGGGGCTAATGTTGTTGTGTCTTATCTAGTATATAATAATAATAATACCTATACCAACTATATATATGTCATGGCTTTTTATACGCTTTCTCCTGGAATATGACAAAGAAAATTGCGAAATCGGTTCACTTATGTAGAGAAAGAGATACAAGATACTTGCTGCGAGCATATCTCTAGAATCAGCAACATTATTATTATCATCATCATCATCATCATCATGCAATTTAGTGCTAATAATATCCACAACACTTTATTTGTTTGTTAAGTTAGAAAGATGAATTGTGTGAGATCCGAGGAGAACAAAAAAAGAAGAGTGCGGTTGGCCACAAACGAAAATAATAATAATAAGGATGTGAGCAAGTGTGAAAATGAACTGTGTATATTGGTACTATATATTCTCACAGGATAAAAAAAAAGTTTCCTGTCTAATGTGGTGTGTGTATCCCACGCCTTGTATGACTTGTAGATGTGTCCAAAACTGAAATCTCTCTGTATGGGAAAAAGTAAGTGCACACAGGGAAAAAAAGGAAGAAAGAAGGAAAAGTTTATGTTATCACTTATGACGATATATATTCTTCATTAGAGTGGGGTTTTGTTTGTGTGGTGGTGGTATGAAAGGGAGCTGAGAAGTAAGAGTTGTGAGATTGTAATGATGAAATATGGGATGTTAGCTGTCACATAACATTTATCGCTTTCTACACCCTGCAGCTATGTTTAATTGAAGTATGTGCACACACACACATGCAAACGTCAGGAGTGGTAGTTTATTTTTTGCATTCATTTTTACCATTTTACCACATAACTTACATACTTAGGTAGAAATTTTTGGCGTGTGTCTACGTGACATGATGGGAAATGACAAGGAAAGTAAAAGTGGAGCAACACCTGATTCAACATTTTTTTTGAAGGTGACAACTTTTCAGAAAGCAAGAATTAAGCTAAGTGACAACGAGATTTCCTCCTGGTTTAGGAGGCTTTTTAATAAGCAAAAAAAATATCCTGCAAGGGAAAAAAGAATGCAGTGTGGACGTGTGTCTGCATTTTTAACTTAACATGTTTTCTGATCTTGAGAAGCTGGTAGATTTTTGGGGTTGCATGTTGTGTTGCGTGAAGTTACAGTAATTAAATCAAGTGCATACTAGTATATTTGCACATATATTATAATCACAGCGGTTGTCGCCGCTGGTAGGGACCTAGCTAAAATGGCAAAAAATTGCAATAATACCAAAATGTTGTCCATACACAATGCGCAAAAATCTCATTTCTTCTCTTTGTAAAATAATTGCTTTTTATATTACTTTTTTGATTTATCAAAGTAAAAAAGACCACATAAAGTGTACTATGATTGTGCAAGCGTAATAATAAGTGTGTTGACATAATGTCATCATTAAAAATGTATGTGTAACATCAGTTCTTATTGTTTTTTTTTTCACAGGACATTACAATAACTACAGTTGATGATATAATGCCATCACAAATCCAGCAGCAGCAATACAAGAAAAAGAGACAAGAGTGCTGGGGCTTGCAACACTTTTCTTTTTCCGCTTTTCCTCTTTTCTGGCACTTTAAATCTTCTCACACTACTCAGCAGTTGCAGCGGTACCAGTAGTAGTAGTGTAAATATGAGTTCAACTGCGTCTACATCTATTACCACATCCCCAACAAAAGGCACCATTACCGCGTCACCCTCTAGTGGGATCGGCACAAGGACGCCAACTACGGGCATGACAATGACGACAAGTAACAGCGGGAGCCTTTCTCCATTGGAACAAGAGATATTTGCTTTGAAGGCCCAATTGTCTGCTGTCTCTGCAGAGAAGAATGTGTTACATGAGACTCTTCGGAANACGACAAGTAACAGCGGGAGCCTTTCTCCATTGGAACAAGAGATATTTGCTTTGAAGGCCCAATTGTCTGCTGTCTCTGCAGAGAAGAATGTGTTACATGAGACTCTTCGGAACATGCAGGTTTGTAAAAAATAATAATAAGTACATGTAGGTATATAAGAACAAATTTTATATAGACACGCGACACGCATGATTGCACAAATAAATTATTTCGAAATGTACGTATGGGACACAACTTGGGCCTTACTATGGATTGCGTAATTCTTCTTCTGATCAATAATACAATCCAACGCTGAAAAGAATAATATGTGTATCATGTAGACTTTCACTTCATTCTGTTCAGATTTTCTTTTCCATCTTCATTTTATACAAATCCATACTCATTGCATAATATTCAACTCCAACTTCATAATAAAAATCAACTCTCGTTTTCTTTTCGACATCATGGAATTACACCACCCGTCCCCGTCTGTCTCTTTAGAGTACAGACTCACATAGTCATCCTCGTCCTGTGCCTGACACGAATTTTGACAAGCATTGTTTAAGGGCATTGTGTATGCTGTATTATACCCCACTCCAATTTTCTTTCTCTCTGGTTGTGTTTGACAAGGGAAACAATTGTGTCGACATGTTTTTTTATTTATGTGATGTTGATTGTTGATGTAGTGTGATACCAGAAATTTCTATATACGACATAATTTATTTGCGAAAGTTTTGATATAATAACGTATACATGCTGACATGTGTACGTCAGGGTATGCATAGTATTTTTCCTCAAATCAAAATAATGCTGCTGGCTGAATATTATTCCCAAAACCATGTATAGTTCAATAAATTGCTTTTCTTTTCAGTCAGAGTTACACTATCTACCTTGTTCAATTTTTTATTACTTTCCGGAAATGTAGGTCATATTTATTATATGCGTGACAAGTCAAGTCATAATACCTATATATGTGAACATGCCATGTCAATAGACCCTTTTTCAGCGACATTTCATTTTTATTCATACTACTAATATCCAATTTTTAAAATTTGCATGCCCATTTGTTTTTACATACACTGCACAAAAAAAATATTTCGATAAATCGGAGAGACCACGCGGGGTTTAGTTGAAACGGGTATTACTGTAATTTCCTGGACAAAGTAGCTTGGCATTATTGTTTGCCATTGTGAAAATGGGAAATCAGGGCAATCATTAATATTATGGGTAATAATGTCATAATATGTATAAAAAAATGTACCGTGTCTTGGGTCTACATTGGCTGATTGTTTTGGTTAGTGGAAGTTTGTAATATAATACGTGTATGTAAATTGATATGCATATTTTCAGGTTAGTTTGGTTATTGTATTTTGGTATGCATACACTTATGTTGCAACTTGAAAGCAGTGTTGTTGGGTGAGAGTATAAAATATACGTTATAATAAGTAATAAGTATGTATGGTTTGGTGAAAATTGCCATTATTATTGCAGTATGTAACTAGCGTGTAACTGTGTAAGTGACTGACAATAATCCATGTTTTTATAGCGTGTGTAAATTACGCGGTCACTATACATGCATGCATGCATGGGAATATACATACAAAGTCATAAGTCACCGTGCACGGTTGAAAATTGAAACTGAAAGTTGATGGTAGACTTCGCTAGTAGCACAAGCGCACTGGACTAAATATATACTTATGTATGTACATGCACTGTACCAAAGTTTTCCACTTAAAGCTGTTGTTAAATTCATAACTATTATAACTTAGTGAAAATGG
>JAHZNC010005228.1:0-14911 GCA_027744095.1 Zhuqinia jingwanae | reverse complement strand
TGTCGTTGTTAACCGAGCAGTGACCTATACATATACATCAAAAATTCCATCCACGTACACTGCCTTCCCTTATATCTATCTCTATGTTCTAGTATACATACATAAAGCATCAACTCCACTACTACTACTACTACTCGTACTCGTACTACCACCACACTCTTTAACGCATTATATGTCCAGGTCAAAAAACCTGACTGCCTAGGTACAATTTTTTTTAAATATACAATAACAAAGCTATATGTATGTATAATATGTTCATATTTCAACTTTTCCTCCCTTTTCTTTCGTTTGGATTTTCTACTTGAATGGATTCATAATATTATGTGGGTTTTGTACTCATATAAACATATAAAATGATATCCTAACAAAGAGTAGCACATGTATACATTAGAATTCCTCTGTGGTATATATACAAAGTTAATATATGATTGTTATTGTTAAGAATAAAAGGAAAAGAAACGCACGTGTTTCCTTTCTTTCTATACAAAAATGTATATATTTACAAGAAAAAGCATTCCCCACTCCAGAGTATGTTATGTATATGAAGATCTGTTTAGCCATTTGTTGAACCCAATTCCAAGGTAAGCCTTTCCATTCAGTCGAATAAAAAGCTGGGTTATTTGTATGTGCAGCAGCAGCAGGCGTAGTAGTAGTGGCAATTGTGATAAAAGTTTTTATTCATTTATATATCCTCAACTACTACATCTACATCATGATCATTACAGTTTTTTATAGAACACGCCTCTATATTTATGCGAGCAAGAGTAAACACACTAGAATTACTACTATTATTATTATTATTATTATTACAGACATAAATAAGAAAAGGAAAAATGTATGTGTAACGCATTCCATTTCATCCCTCGTGAGAATAGATTTAATATTAATTCTGTAAAGACCGGCCGGACTACTACTGCTGTGAAACCATTATAAGTTGTTGACAATTACATGCATCACTCTGAGCAAACAAGGTATTCTGTACCAAAATTATCACCAACTTTAAACAAACTGATTTTAGGAATGACTAGCGTTTGGTCAGGCTTTCTTTGCCTCTCTCTATTCTCGGGAGAGTTCATGTGTACGCGTTAATAGAGGCTCCTTTTACACATCTTTTATTATTATTATTTCAACATTCGCATCAGTACCAGTGCACCAGCTGTACTATTATTATTACTATTACCGTTACTATTATGTATAAAAAAGCTCACTTGCTTGGTTTGTAGAAAAAGAAAAGTAGTTTTCATTGTACCTTGTGCTTTCTCTGAATGGTTCATGATGATGGTGATGAAGCTGACTGGTGAATGGGTGTGATAAAAAAAATAATTTCGGAGAAAATAATGTAGAGAGCGAAAAAATAAAGCAAGGTAGGCGAACATAATCTAAGCAAACAATTTTTTTTACTACTTATAAGCACGCTTCTCACGTAACTCTTAAAGTAAACAAATCGTCGCTATCATCATTACTTACATGTTTTCTATATAGTATGATATTTAACGAATGCGTAGTTGTACAACAGTAGGGGCTATACTTGCTCTTTGCGTTAGTAGGCTTGCAATACTGCTGCTGGTCCCTGTAGACCAGTATTTTGCATGCATCCAAGTAAAAGAAGTGGGAAACTAAAAGGTAATGAAAAAAAACGTGGAATATAACATAAAAAGTTGTTTTTTCTACTATGCTGGTTTTTAGATAGTGTTCTATTGCTGTTTCCTGTAATAACGCAAAGTTAAAGGCTTTCACGAGTCATATGACATTCATTACATATTTTACGTCAAATGATTAGACAGAGAGTATAAGGGGAAGTAAAAGCGTGCGGGTTTCGGCACCAGACAAAAGGAACTAAATTTATGTAGATATATACATACTTAATTTAACAAAACTTGTTTGAAAAACATGCCAGCATGTTTCCTATTTACTCTTTTTCTACCAACCACCAAAAGAAAAGTGCATAGCAGCTCAGAGGAAAAAGCAATTGTGTGTATTGATTACTGTTTTGGTTTGGCTTCTAAACTTCTTTGCCTGTTTCTAAAAGAGAAAGTGTTGTAGTAGTGAATATTGAACGTGCAGGCAGAAAACTTAAATAAAATGTGCCACAAGCGTTCGAGTACAAAAAAGAGTAAATATATCTATCCCTATGGTATAGCATAATATATAGCATGACAGTAGCCGCCGCCGCCGCCGCGTGATATGTCGGTAGTGAGTGACTGTTTTCCCCACTTGCTGTTCTCTGCAGTACCCATAAGAAAAAGATAAGAAAAAGAGTGTGGAAATATTTATATACTCCCACATATATGCTGTTGATGATGATGATAATAATATTAAGAAGGTATTGCTAAAAAGAAAGCAGGAAGCACTGCAGCATGGGGAAAAGCAGTAGAGCAAAAATAAGAAGCATTTTAAATTACGAATGTTAGCGTTGGCGGACGCTGGGCGTTATAACCTGAAGACAGGCAAAAGAAAGGCACACACACACACATTACAAACAAACAGCAAGCAAGTAAGGCACGAGTACTGAATTATTATAGTATAATCAGATGGGATAAATGGGTAGCGAGAAAGGAGAGAAAGTGGTAGCGAAAGAGTTCCCCGAAACCAATGCAAGACACACAGGAAAAGAGAGAAAGAAAGAAAATATGCCGTGCTACACATCTGCACTCCCTCCACTCCTTCTGGCCTGTCCGGTGAAGGGGAAAAACATGCAAGTTTTGTGCTGGGACTATACTCTCTCCCTTATGGTCGACGCACAACAACACAACTTTCATCGTCTGCTGTTGTGTTTGTCTCTGTGTAATGAATACTCTATCTGTTTTAAATAGATAGCATGTTAGTATGTGCTATGATATATAAAAGCAAGTTAGTATATACTTAGTTTTGTTAGCTCATTGAATGCATTTAATCGTCTTGAAACGTATACATACATTCAAAAAAAAGAGACTATATGCATCAAGCTGGCATTTTATAGAGCGGCAAGCTAGCGAGAAAAATAGTTCTTTACCCAAAAGCCTTCCGCTGCTGCTTTGCTCCGTGGTACAACGCGACGGTGTTGTGGCTGGTATGGTTGATACCGCGCTTTCCCCTTTTGGCATTTCTCTTTCTCTCCTCAGTCTTTGCTTTTATTTTCGCACTCCCTCCCGACGCTTGCATGTTAACCATCCATCCATGTGCTTTTCATTTCACCGAAAATACCTCAAGTATTTGTATACTCTTATCAAGCCACATGATACCTTAGTTTGTCAATTATAGAAACTAAAACAATCATAGAACTAGTATAACGAATGCATTTGCTCATCTTTTGGGGAGGTGTCTGCTCAGTTCATTTGGGATTGGGTTAATTTTGTGAAAAACAAAACAAAAGGTTGTCGTTTATGTTTGCATGTTTGTTTGTCACAAAAGTACACATGCGAATGAAAGTGTAATGTAAGTATGCTTGCATGTCGTGTCAAGCCCAATTTAAATTAAAAGCTTTCGCTCATAATATATTTTTTTAAATATGGTACATAAAAATACGTAGGTATACATATAGCTGGTTGCCCGACTTGTCTTGAAATGTATAATGTGAGTATTTATTGCTAAGTGTGCTATTTAAGTTTTTTGGAACACATTTTTTGTCAGTTTGCTGACTTGACTGTTATTTTTTTTGTTTGGCTGTTCCACTTCCACTTGAATATTTTCGTGGTGTTGTATGGATAGGTTGCTTAAAATATAAACGACTTGCACTTCACCAACGCTTCTGTTTGTGTAATATATATTTACGCTGTTTGCAACCAGAAAGAAAATGAATAATTCAACAGGAAATATGGCTGACATGGGAAAGTATTTGGAGTTGAAATATGCTCATTATGTAACAGTATGCACTCCTATTCCTGTTGTCCTCCACTTTTATAAACTTTTATACAAACTTTTAATTGAAAAAGTAGTTATCAGTATGTATGCAGTAGTACATATAGTCACAGTAGACTTTGGTTTTAACTTTATATGCTTTTGGCCAATAATGTTCAAATCGACACGACGACAACAACAACAACAAAAACTTGAAGTATAATTGACTGCATGAATAAAATGTGTAAATGAATGTTGAGTATAAATTCGAATTGACAGCTCTTCAACTGTAATAAACAGACATTCTCTGTCACTTTTGAGAACTCAAATTGTAAAATGTATTCTGGCTTTTTCTTTGTTAATATGCATGAATATTCATGTTATTCATGTACCTACATACATCTCACATACATTTATTGTGTAACTAATCATTTTATGTTTTTTTTTTCATTTTAGGTACTACCAGGATTATTCGTTGGTAACTATCGGGTAAGTTGAGTATTATCAAAAATATAAAATAAAACAGTTGCCTCGCAATAATATAGTATTTGTTTGATTAATTTATGGGGCAATACCGTGTGCCTAGTATATTTCATGCGAGCTTATTCACATCTTCTTCTTGTACTAATTTTCGTTCTCATTTACAATGTTTTCATAGGATTCCAAAGATGCGAGTCAGTTGGAGCGCCATAAGATCACACACATTATTGCAATCCATGACGCAGCCCGAAGAATACACACGGTACAAAAAACTATTCTTATTATTCCAGTTAAAGTTTTTTAACCTTTATTCTACCTCAACACATTCATAGTAGCCTCAAGACAATGAAATATCGTGATACAATGATAGATAACCTCTAACATTTTCCCAGTTTGGCCGTTTCATAATAACCAAAAATCTACAAATATTTGTCTCGACTCAAGTTATGTTTGGTCCATCATGAGCAGAAGTAGAACATTAGTATTTATGCTGACATGAAACAGGTACTCTGCACACTAACTGCAAAAATGTATCTGTGCATAACTATGAATCTTTTTGCTACACTTTTGGGATTAAGATGTTTGCGTAAATTTATTTATCTACGCTTTTCAAACACTTTTGGACCTAATCCATCATGATGAGTTGTGTTTTCCCCGCAGAACAGGCTCACTTATTATTGTTGCTACATAAATTCGTAATTTTCTCTCTGAAAACTCAGCAAAACATAATATGTGCATACAAATTAATACCTACACGTGTTTCGGATTGAAATGAAGAGATTAAAGAAAACCGGAGATACAAAGATTCCGTTTGTATTTGTTGTATCAAAATGTAATATCAATTAATCCAACCCAAAAAAAGAGTAATGCGTCATCGTCAACATCATCTATTATGAGGAGCTTTCATCATCGTCCAAACGAATAAATGAAATTATAACTTGTTATAGTAGATGAAAAGGTTTATGATGATGATGATACAAGGAATACAACTTAAACACATTAATTCATTAAGAATATAACGATACACCTACGCAAAATATATAGCTGCTTTGTGAAATGGTCATCGTATTTCATTTTATAAGCTCATTGTAGGGTACCTAGGTATATAAATAAATATGCATTTATGTGTGGAATGCATACATAATGCATAACATGTATAAAGTACCTACTTTATTATATGGACAATAAATAATTATATCATGAACAACCATTTTGTAGAAAGCAAAGTAAGAGAAGGACATATATGTACCTACACAAGCACTATAAATACTGTTACAACCTTGGTGGTTGTTAAAGCTCTTTTGATTTCGATATAGCTTTCCCTTAAAATATGCATTCATGTCTTTTCTTTCTATCGTCTCTCCGCATCTCTTGAAATATGTTGAGCCCTGAGCCTAAAAGCAAAATGGTTTCATTTTTTTTGGCCCGCGTCCAACCAAAAAAAAAAAACTTTTTGCTACGACTCCAGTCTACTTATACCCATGCATCCGACTCAACTACACAAAACCCAGCCTGACATGCTAAAATGCGATATAATATATGGTGTATAGTTGGTGTTCCGTATCAGGAGCAGCGGGAGCATAATAATAGGAACCAATCCAACAATATTTTCTTCGTTATCATTAGTTAGCTGCTGCATCTTCAAAATAGGTTATTTTTAATAATAAATAAAAGATAGTACTACTGCGGCAGTAAAAGCGTTTTCCCTTTTATCTCTGTACTATGAAAAATATGCTTTGGTAGTTCTGAATTAATATATTTGCAAAATAAATATCTGCATAATCTTTAGCAAAAAAGAAAATTTTATATACAGTAATATTTAATTTGAATCCATTTCCATTCCAGCGCATTCTTGCTGCTTTGTAAGTCGTAAAAGTTTATCTTACCTCTGTGGTTTCTGGTATCTGTAGTTTGGAAGAGTATTTGGCTGCTAATGAGAATGAGACGCATAAAATATCTCCAAAACTTTGAACATAACAGGGAATATCGTCATGGTCGTAATCATAATATATATAACATTTGCATCCCACAACACCATCACGTGATCCGGTCTTGATTATACTTGAATTCCACAAGTTTATCGTGAGCCTTAAAAATCTTCTTGCAGCATTTTCCGATCTTCCAGATTACTATTTACAGTAATTTAATAGGGAGGTTGGTGAAAGTCTTATGCTGTATTTTACACAATGTTTGCAAGATTATCGTTACTCTGATGTTCGCTCTGTTTTTCTTATTCATTTACTTTTAGTCTTCTTCCTACGCGGGCCTTTTATTATTGTTGTTGTTATCAAAAAGAGTTATTACAAGTCAGCAGTTTCATCCTTGAGATCCTTTACTAAGCCTTTACTCAAACTTGTAGGAAATTAATGAATATCTAGCAGAAAAAATCATGCAAAAAAGCAGATTCCATATGAAATTTAATACATACTAGTTGTAAGCCAGCAAGACATTAGAGGAATAACTCTAAGCAAATTTCACCAAAGAATGATTTCGAAGCAGTAAGACGAATTTGCACGCTTAAAAAAGATTCAATATTCTAATGTTCCGAAATTCGAGGTGAAGTTGTGTATTTGATGTACTTATTGGAAAAGTAATACATTTCGAAAATAACTTTATACCTTTTCTGTCAGTCTTTGCTGATTGTCATTATTTTATTGTATGATTTAGCGTAAAGTGTGCTCGAGGTGTAAATTACTAATTTTGGTTTCATGGAAAGTTTTCTAAATTCTATAAAAACGAAATTTAAGAATTTATAATTTGTACGCCGATTGTTGAATTTATTTAGACATGCATAAACCTATCGCTGAAAAGATCCCATTCTCGAACCAGATTTCTCGTGATAATCGAATACAACTAGCAACAATTAATGGGAACTTCCCATTGCATTGGGAAGAGATTCTTTCACATTGCGAACATTGCGTCGTACGTCGGAGTTTGCTCTTAATCTCTACCTCAGAGTTTTCCTTCCTGGAAGTCTTTTCGTGGAGCATGCCTTTGTTCTTGTCCTTCACAATATCACATTGCAATAAAGTATATTAGATTGCTGGCAGAGAGAGAGCCTCAACAAAAAAAATGTGAGGTACGACCCAGACAGCGGCAGCAGGTCTGGTGATAGTACACCAGGCATATCGGAATTGAGTGCCCGCAGTGCGGTTTCCTCACGCTTCATATATGAAAACTTCCAGGAACAAGTTCCCTTCTTCTACTTTTCCTAATGCCCCCCAGAATAATGCATTAAGACAGATAATAATAATAACATGATATAAAACGAAATAAATGGACAGTCTATTGCAGCAGTCGACAAGATGGTGAGAAAAAGACGATCTTACTTTGGCAACAAGCAAAATTTGAGTACATCTACTACAGTGGCAACTACGGCAAAACTCAACACACTCTATCCCACCCAGAAAATTATTGTGATTCTGAATATAAATTATGTACACATATTTTATATTATATTATATCATCATTTGGGAGCAGTAAAATTCACAAGGATGGCTGAGCGCGGCATGCTGTTTACAGTCTATCATCATCATCAGTGCACCACACAGAAAAATTATCCAATACCTATTTACTATCAACCATGATTAAAGACAACGGGTCTTTCTCTCATTTTACAAGAGATCGAACAGCCTCAGTCCATACGTATGTTTTTACACGTCATATAAAAGGGATATAAATATATTTTCTTTAAATATACATACATCACTCAGCTTCATTTTCATCGTCATCATATTAGTCGGTCCCCATTATGGGAGTACTCACAAGAGAGTTCTGCTCCGCTTCATCATCATTATCAACACCCACTACCCCCACCAGCATATCTGGATACTATAGTGGCATGTTGTAATAGAGAGGGATACCAAGGATTTCCCGGCTGGTTCCGTTTTCTTCATAAGAAATTAAATTATCTCAAGCAAGGAGTAATGATACTCCTCATTCTTGTTTTACGAAAGAAATAATATAGATAGTATTTTTCTCTGTCTGATGATGTTACCATTGTGCTTACTTCAACAATCTCTGCCACTATATTGCAGTAGTAGTAACTTTGCCAGATCAGCAAAAAAAACATTTACCATATAAAAAAGGCGACGCTGTGACTGGACTTTTGGGAAAGGACTAGTACTGCAAACGCAGAGAGAGACAATGGACAGAGAAAACTGGTTTTATCACTGTCTGAGTGACATGATTCTTGCAGAAAGAAACACTAGCACAGATTGAATTTCTGTTTTCCCTTTCTCTTCTTCTTATTCTAACAAAAGCATAAATAGGCTTTGCTGGAAAGAAGATATTACGCAAGTTAAGAGAAGGAGAGAGATGGGAAATAATGCGGGCGGGATATGGGATAGAAGCTTTTCCTGAATTCATTACGCCACACTGCTTGCTATCACTGTCATATACCTATTTGCAGGACAGGTAGACATAACAATTTTTCCTCATTTTAACCTGTATATATAAAGCTGTTATGTTGAGTAGTTATGTGTCGCTTCAATTTTTATTATTTTTATATTTTCTCTTGCCACCACCTAGCCTCTTTTTGATTCTTTTTATCTTTTTTTTATGTGACGATAAGAAGAAAGGGAGCACTTAACATTCTTTGGGACAATTCTTTTTTGTGCTTATTTAGTATACATATGGCACCTATATACATTCATGTCAATATACCTATGTATCTGAGAGATATTGTTTAGAAAATTGTTGTAGCAATATATATGCTACGTGAATCATTGACATGAAGAAACTTTTCTTTACACCTTTTTTTACGTATGTATTTTATCTATTTTTGCTCCCTCACGTACCAGTCATTTAGGCTGTACGATATTTTTTGGCGGTGGTCATTTGCAGTAGTAGTGTGTTAGTAGCAAAAAGGCTAAAACCGATTGAGTGACTATCTTACACAGTAGACCACCTATACAGTCGTACACAAGGTATTTTTTTCTTCTCTTCTTCAAAGAAAAAAATATTACAAAGGATACGTGTATATGATGATGATGATGACAGTCCTCATGTATGGATGAATTGGGTTGTTTGCAGCTCTCCTTTTTTCCAAGGGAAAAAGGGTTTTCTCTGCTTTCTTTGTGGAAGAAAAATAGAATGGCTAAGAAAATGAATGAGATGTCAAATTGTAGGAAGCAAAGAAAAAGTCGTATTATGTGTATTTACAAAGATTGTATAGCATCTTGTGGAACCCAATAATGGCATGTATGTAGGTATACATGCAAGCTTACCAAAAAAGCAGCTTGACAGGAAACTGATCTTATAACAAAAAAAACGAAGGTCAAAAAGCACAGCAGATCAAGGGGAAAAAATGTATGCTACACACTAACAAGGAAGAAAACAAGGAAAAATTGTCTTGTTGACTGTCACAGGTTCATGCATCCATGCATGATATGGTTTACTTACAAAAAATGTAATTTTATGCAGGTCACTTTATTGGTTACGAAAAGTGTCCCACATTGAGAGTAAAATCTACATTCCCTTCCTAATACCATGTACATAATATGCACTACATATACTACATACATGTGTAGATTTTTTTAAACCCAAAATGAAATAGACACGTATTGAAATGTAAAGTTTTATACTACTCGTGTTATTATTATACAGCATTTTTATACTGCGCATTAGCGTCGGCGTCTTTTATAATAAGCTTTATAATAAATAGTCATTTAGCTTAATGGAATTTTACATAAAAGGTGTTTTATTATGCATAATGATGATGGCGCATGGCGTGATATAGTCATAGTGACTACCACCGTGTAATGTGGCGCCAAAGTTGACACACTAAAAAAAACTATCGTACTCGTAAAACTAGGTTTTACTACAACAACGATGACATAGTCGATGTGGTACCGTACTGAATAAATACGGTACATTATTAAACACTTTTTTTGCTGTTGCCTTTATAATATTTGTTGAACATAAGAGAGAGAGAGAGAGAGAGAGCGGATGACGTTGATGATGCTGATTGCCAATTTTCTTTCCTCGTGGCATTCATTACTGTACAAAATAGAATTTTCTCTCTTGGCTCGCTTTAGTGCCTTTTGCATACATAAAGTTTGCATTAATTAAGGTTGTTATAAAAGAGCTAACTGTGACTTTACTAGAGTATTTTTTTGTTGCATTTTTTTGTCTTTTATCGCGCCACTACTGGCAAAAGTCATTAGAGGAGAAGGAAGATATTTTGGAATGAGAACGGGGAACACACGCAGAAGACCTTATTCCAATTTGGGCACTTTGTTAAGCATTTGCTAATCCCATTTTGTTTCCCTTATCTTCATCAGCATTTGAAATTTTCCTTCATTGAATTTCATTGATTAGCAGCAGAGAAGCTTTACGTTGTTCCTATGAATAAAACGAATTAGTAGAGTAAATTCGATTCCCAATATTTGTTTAGAACATCATCAAATTTTCAAAGGGGATGAAATTAAAAAGCTTGTTAACTTTTTGCGTAGTAGTACACACAATACAATCATACTTTTGCACTCATATTGTTGGGGAAAAGAAAGAACCGAGGAAAAAGGTGAATTTACAAGTTTAGCTCTTTAGATAAGTGAATAAAGAAAATTAAATGAACACAGCTTCATCCATTTTTCTACCACAACCAAAGTTCATGGCAAAAGAAAGCTTCCTGTTTGCAACGCACACGTGAGTCACATGATGATAAATGAGTACATGTGAACAACTAATCACTTTTATTTTCAACAGTAAAAGCAACAATAATAATAGGAGCCTTGCACACAGTAACAAATACACAAACTTGACGTTTTTTTTATACAAACTGGGTCATTAAAAAAATACATAAATGCAAATTGTAAATTGCATGACTCATATAACAAAAGAAGAACAATATGTGCGGTGCAATTTCGTACCCTTTTATTTTGAATGTTTTCCTTTATAAGTCTAATTATTATTCATTATTCTTCCAAGAACACTAATGAAGTGAAATATATTCGTTTCGAATACATTGACCTTGTTCCTCAGCTGCCAGGAAGCACACACCTGAAAAAAAATACAACAAAATGCCAACATCGCCCCCAGTTCCAAAAGTTCACCAGGTTTCTTGTTTTGTGTGGCGGTGTCAGTTGGTTTGTGGTGGTTTTAAACTTGCATGTGCACCATAGGAAGATAAAAGCCTTTTCCGTAGAAAACCTTCAACCACTACCCAATATCCTGTTCCAAGAAGAGCTTCTGAACTTTCTCTAAATATTAATACCTACATATATGCATACCTTTAAGGTGAAATACAGCAAAAGCTTGCTCCATACAAACACGCAAAGGTAGATTGAGGTTTCTCCCTGTTCCGCGGTTTCTGCTTTGTTTTTGGTTAAATCTATTCCTTTTCAGTTGACTATGTACGGTATAGTATTTGGTGGTAAGCCCATTTAGTTACGTCCCACTACCTACAATCACATTTACGCATACACGATCATAACGTTTGTTGACGTGAGCTTGTTTTGCACTTACCGGAACATGAATTTTTGTAGTCCAATTTTTTTCATGAAGACTTGATCGATATAACTCCGTTGATAAGTGTAAACATAACGTGGCGTAGGCACCATGCCCCAAGTCAAGTCAAAACACAGAAAAGGGAAAGCAAACAATATATTTAGTTTCCTACCAGTGATTACTTTTGGCAAAAAAACGACATTGTAGTACACGGAATTTTCTGGTTCCTTGGATCGGAAGGCACCACCTAAACACGACACAGCGTAAAAATAAACTTTACACTTGGAACTTATGTACTTGTAAATAAAATAATGATCTATAACAGCAGTGCTGTAATAACAATAAGGTTCCCGAAATATTATGAAGTAATGAAAGTTTTGTAGCACTACTGCTAAATTAGTAACAGTAACAATAAAAAATCATGTACAAAAGGATGGATGCACACTTTGTTCGTATTTTATTTTTTGTTTGTAGTTGGGCTTACCGTAGTATATTAGATGGACTTTTCTTTTGGTTGTTTTTTTTTGTTTTGTAAAGTACCAATTGCTAGCTTTTGTTGCTACTGCTTTAAAAAAATATATTTTTTTGCCAATGCTGACTTATTGCTATTCCTGGTACGATAATTCTTGTTTTTGTTCTAAATGGTCGAATTGCGTGTTTTCCTACTTGAGCACGTTGTACCGGAATGGGTATACCAGCAATGCGCCATTTGCACTTGTACTACAGCCTATGTCGATAAAAAGAGAGAGAAACTACAACGCGTGAGCAAGTAAACAAGAGGCCAACATAGATTTTTCCTATAACCGTTTTTTCTTCGTAAATGCAACTACTACTACTATTTGTGAAGCTTCTCTTTATTTGAGAGTTATATAAAGTCCTTCAATTTTGTGTTATGTATATCCTGTTAGTTATCGTTGTATGGATGTTACATTTTATTGTCTGTGAAGAAAATATGATGACACATACAAGCTTTTTTTTAAACAATCTTTCGTGTTCTAGGATTATTGTCAGAAATAGATAAGAGCGTACATTAATTATAGTTTTTTTTGTTAAAAACAGAAAGGGCAGATGGTTGGGATTGGTTATTTTATTTTATAGATGCTGCCAAATAACCGATCAATAGAATGATAGAGAATGAAGAAATGGAAATACCTTTACATAGTTAGCTGCCATTTACTTTATTTACAGGCCTTTTACAGAATCATATTTAACTTTTAGATCCCGCACAATTTGAGGAGGTAATTTTTGCAAATTGCAACTTGTATCATAATTAGCCTCAAAGTAATTTTTATTGCTCTCTGTTCAATACGTAATTAGTAATTTACTAAATACTAAAGCTTCAGCCTGTTTCTACAAAAAATATCCAAACACGTTTATTTTATGGACGGAATGACAGGTAGACTAGATTAACATTTCACATTTTTTCCTATCAACAATCAGCTCAGCAGCCAAAAAAATCCAATCATAAACCTTCACATAATTCCCTATCTACCTGTCACTAATCCATTTAGACCCATTCATCCAGAACTACCTACAAATACATACAACATAGCAACTACCTATAGCATATAGCATATCCCACGACATGCATTCTTTTTATGCTCGCTTTCTTATTTCACTGTAAATTCAAGCTTTGTGAGCTTTTTTATGCATTATACTATTTTTTTGTTCAGTATATTACTGTAATCGAATCCCAGAAGTTATTCAACTTTAGGGATTTCACTCGCTCACACAACAGTAGTGGAGTAACGTTGAACGTGTAGTCATTCAAGCCAGAGCAAGAAAAAAGGTAACACACATGCTACTGTTTTATTTCCTGTTTTGTACACTTTGTTTCGCGTGTGTTATATTTTTATACTTTCTGCCTTTCTCTTTTTTGCTACCATTTTTAATCCATCTTCATCATATAATATGGTCTTTGGTCACGGTTTACTACACAAAAACTGCGTAATATGTGGCGTGGTATCAGTTAGTTTATGAACTAGAGAGATTATAGTAAAGAAAATAAAGCCAAAGCCTCTGGTTTTAGTTTGCTTAAGGACGTCGTGTATGTGTGTGTGTGTATTTGGAACATTTAAACCTTTCTAAAACTGATTTAGTCCACAACTCTTAAATTTTGAGTGGAAAACTTAATAAAATTAACTAACAAAGTTTTTGAGTGAAAAAAAGTTTACAAAAGCTTAGGTGACACGGCTTTAATTAAACTTTACAAAAAAGGTATTGTCTTCTTGTGTATGACGATACATAACATAGTCCATCGAAAGTTTTTGAAAGTATTATTTTCTTCTTCCATACATACTTGAAATTGTTCCCAAAAAAAACAAGGATGCAGAAAATAGAAAAATTAGGGGGGAAAAGTCTACAAAAAAGAAAATAATAATAAAATCCTCCTCCTGTAAAAGCAGACAGACACATCCCATCAGCAGACACACTGCCAATTTTCATTTGCAATTTGTTCTCATTCTCAAAACAGAAAAAAGTTATTTTCTCTTTCTTTAACCCTACTATGCTGAATTGGCAAATTTTTTTTGAATCAAATCCTCCTATTTAAGATTTTGGCGAGATGAGAGAAGAGAAAAAAAGATGGAATGTATTTAAATGGCTTGTTTGTCTATGAAAACATTGAGGTACTTTTTTTTGCTTGCTGCTGCTTGTTTTTACCGATGCAAAGGCTACCAATCTTTCCTTTATTGTGTGCAGGTGATGATAATACCCTTTTGAAGTCTCATTCAACTCACTCTTCTTTTAGCTATCTTAATACACTATAGCATTTTTTATCCTTTCCCATTTTTTTCCTCTGCTTGGGCCCCTCAAGTGTAAAACCAGTCATGTCATGGATCAAGGTTAGCGCACAACTTTTTCAGAAAGAGTAAAGACGGAGTATATAGTCTTTTTATCCACACATTTTTCACAGCTTTTCTTCGCCTTAGATACTTTTTTTTAGAAACTGTAACTATCAATTGTTTTTTCTCTGTAAAGCGGATGGCTAAGGAAGTGAAAATTCTTTAACACTACCTACATGTACCTACCTACCTAGATTTAAATGGATTCTCCGTATTTAATCTTTTGTACTAAACCGTTTGAAAGTGCTAACTATGTCGTTATCGTCAATAGTAGTTCTGGTGAAGCCATATATAATATATGGAATAGAATAATTGCATTGTAA
>JAHZNC010005227.1:0-20878 GCA_027744095.1 Zhuqinia jingwanae | reverse complement strand
ATAATTATTTCCTATCGCAAGGTCTTTTAGAATGGAAAATGTTGCACCTTGACCATAAAAATATGTTGATTATATTTGAACTAATTAATGAAAGTCTTTAATAATGAATTTGTGTGCAGTAAATACATAAATATAAAAACTATATTTGATCAAATACAACATCCAACCACGTGTATGCGTATTCACCCCAAATAGTATTTGTATAGTAAAGCTCATAAATATAAGTATACTTACAACTTAGGTATCACATCACTGATATAGCTCTTGGTGGACTATGACTATGAAAAGCTCAATATTTTTAATCATAATTAAAAATGGGTTTGGTTTTTAATTTTAACTGATAAGATAGGTTAGTTTTAACAAGGCAGGGATGTTCCAAATTAATTAGGTAATTTGATTTGAAACACCTTACTTTGATCATTTCGTTTAGAAAACATTGTAAACTGTATTTTAAGTGTCATTTCATTTATATTTTGCTTTAATCACAAAATATAACTATTTCAAAATAGTTATAATTTTAAATGTTTGCATTGCTTTACATACTTTTGCAACTTTAATAAAACTATAAATAGGCCTTTAAATACTTAAAATCAATGATTTTGATTTCATATTTTGGTTATAAATCAAGATTTCATTGATTTTGGATTGAACCTGAATTAATTTGATTTTTTACAAAATGGATGATTTGGAACATGCATGCAACAAGGTACTAAATCAAAAAAAAAACATGACAGCGTCAGGGGCGAAATGAGAAAGATTATATTTCTCCTTATAATATTACCTTTGTACATTAGCATCATTAGTAAATATTTAATCTTAACGATTCGCAGCTTCATACAGATTTTTTGCCGTTTTCTTTTCATCTTGAGTGAATTTTTTTTTCACAATGCCATTGAATTTTGATGCAGAAACTTTTCCAAGCAGAGAGCTTTATTATACAGAGGAACTTGGCTCTTCATAGCATAATTTAATTAATATTATGTAGTCCATCTTCATTAATTTTACACTATTCAATACTTACATCACAGTAAAGTGGCTGCTGCAATCTGTGTGGTGGTGTGGTGTGCACAAGAAAATGTAAGGCGAATGAGTTATGAGAATAAGTACGTGAAACTAACAATGTGTAGATGATGTTGATGAAGATGCGCATATTTTAGAAAAGATGAATCTATTTGATAAAGGTACATGATTTCAGATAAGGCAAATAATACACAAAGCTGATGCCATGTTTAACATTTTTATAATTAACGATGGTCAATAGTTTTATGTGTTCGTATACAAACGTTATTATGATCATTACTCTTGCACTAGATAATATGTTATTTTCTCTTTTTTTTAAAGAAAAAATGTTTACTGCTAGATTATGCATTACAAAACGTGGTTTCGGTATTAAATAAAAAAAATTATTTGTAACGCTGCATTTCGTGATAAAAACAAGAACTATCAATTTATGCGCGCACACACGCATCGTAATAGCGTGAAACCACATTAAATCGTTCCAATGTTATTTCAATTAAATAATTTTAGATGTTTGCAATCAAATATAAATCTCTTGAACTTTCTGATCGAGTGAAGAGAGTAATAGGTATTACCTCATCTTAAAACCATATTATCCTCATCTTCTAACGAGGAGCTTAGCTTGATGCAGGACCACCTCCTATTATTATTATTCCCTATATTTACCTTTCAAATTTAAGTAAACATTTTATGTATGTAGGTACACACATTTTAGAATATTTTCCTTTGAGTAGAAAGTTGTCTGATCATATTATTGTCTCATAAATCTTTAATATTTTCAATACGTGTCCTCTTAAAACTAATCAAAATGACCTTATTTTCCCCAATGACTCGAAATCGGGGAGATTAAGTTTGTGGCATGTGGTTTGATTGGAGCGTTCATGGGAGCCAAAATTGGTGAAAACTGAATTTTATCCATTCGATTCACATAAAATTGTGAGCTTTTGCGTTGAATATCATGCATGCGTCTTTACACATCTAAATATCTTTATTTATTATTTTACAAGATTTTATCATTTTCATTACATGACCATTACGGTGAAAATTAGCGAGAGATTGTGAAACAAATTTATTTACATATATTTATTTTCTATTTATATTATGTTGCACAAGTTAAACCTTGTATCTGTGTATAATACACACTGTATGTATATAGTTAATAGTTATAGTATAAGAAATAGCTAGCAACACTTGATTTGGGACAAAAAATACCACATGCTACCTTCTGAGAAAGTGATACGGTTGCCGTAGTGTGTTTATTGCAGAGAGTACATGTAGGGACGAATGAATAAGACAGGTGCGGTAGTAATAATATAAACATTCCTTGGCCAAATTAAATAAGTGATGTAAAAAAAACTTGCGACAAATGATGCGAGGAGGATACTACTGCTGAAGAAGCCAGTTCAAATCCCGTTAACCGAAAGTCAATAGCATAATACGTAATATGTGCGTCGCATAATAATATCAATTATAATAATAATAAAATGAATATGAATATATAGGTACCTATGTGCTTTTATTACAAAGTAGCATAATCAAGATGAAAAGGTTAAAGCAGTATAAAGATTTGTTCGCTTTGCACCCTTGTTTAGATTTTAAAATATTTATTCTGAATTCCGATTGTTGTTCAGTGTGTGTGTGTGTGAGAGAGAGAGGCAGATTTTCTCCACCATATATGCAAAATGAAGTTTGGCAAGAATGTTTAGAGCTGCTAAATGTAAAGGGATTTTGGTTACAATAATGCATTGCGTTGAAGTATTATGGTAACTTAAAACAAGGTAATAATTTTTTGAATTGCACACTTGCAAATTGCATGATGTTTTTTTTTGGCAAAAGGTAAGTATTGTTGAGAGTAAAAAGAATGCAGCTACATCGCTATATATTACATTAATAGAAAAGAAATTTTAAAATCAAAACTTTAAGTCAAACCAAACCCAAAAAGATGAAGCTGAAGCACGCCAAGTCCGGGAGTAGTAGTACACGCACTTAGAGATATAGGTAGTTGAGGAAAGCAACTCTACTGATGATGATTTTCATTAGGATAACAACAATGAAGTTAGAAGTACGAAGTACGCAGCAGTTTACATTGAATTGCCTTATGCTGATAAAGAAGGGACATGCCACGCAACCAATTTGGTTCATGCATACATAATACATGGTGGTAGCTCATTTTAATTCGTGCATCGTACATGCTGATCATGATCTTAAACAGAGATTATTATTGCATTATTGTTGAGTTGACGCAGAAAAATCTCAGAAAAATTCTGACTCGCTGCTCATCTCAATAATCTGCGCCTTCACGCTTCGCTTCGTATGTGATAACGAGATAAGGAATAAATAGGTAATCATACAATCAATGATAAAAACACACATAACCTAATTCAGATTAAAACGGAAAAACATTTTGAGAAGCGTGGCATGTATGTCCATAATTCAGTTCACAAAAGTTGGTTTGCGATTCGTAAACATTGTTCATATACCGATGAAAAAACGTGGAAAATTCAAATTTTGGTAAAATAAAAACAAAACGCATGCACAGTAGAGCAATGTTCTCACACGAGTTTTTGTCATCACTCCGGACGCGGACACCGAAACCCGGGAGTTTGAATTCCATATTTGAATTTAGGTCAGTCACTGAATTTGTGATGACATTGATGCAAAGCGGAGAAATGAATTACTGATATTTTTTAGACATTTGGTGTTACCGTACCAGATTTTGTGAAGTTAACAAAATGAAATTAAATAAAATACAAATGGTTAATGAAAAAAAGTAGTTTATAATACTTTTGTAACACAATGCAAATAAATTATCTGAATTTATGATGTTCCTTTCCTTATGGATAATAAGAACTAAATGTAGTTTTGTTTAAATAAAATACCAAATTATGATTGTTGCGCCCAATATTAAGTATTATGTTCAGATTACTAGTATGCGGAAAAATGTTACATGAAAGTAAAAGCAGCAGTCGGATATTTCGATTTTTTATTAAATTTTCAAAAAGTTTTTCTTCTATTGCAAAAAACAAGGAGCGACATTATTTAGACAAAACAAACACGCGGTTCATGGTAAACTGACTTTATGTATACGATAATAATAATAATAATTATAATAGTATATAATTATAACCTATTTACTACTAATAATTTATTACAGAGTTTATTACAATAATTATCAAGTTGCATATATATGTATTTATGTCATTCATAATATGCATATGAATAACATAATCAGTTAGTGTACCTATTGAATGCGAATTTTTTTCTTCGTGTCATGCCTTTGTTCATTTTTTTACTTACTTCCTTCTTCCCATTTTTAATTCATTTTAATGTCTGGAATAGAGATTTTCGTATAGTAATTTTTAAGTTTGATGAAACGGTTATCTCCTGTTTCTGGCATCTATCTGGCATTCGTCCAGGGACTTTTATCAAACCGAGCAATGTACTATTTTGGTAGCTAGACATTTATGTATTTATTGACATTTTCTCACGAGTGTAAACGTGAGGTGGTTAACTTTTGATGATGTGACATGACAAACATAAACAGGAAATCATTATAACTTTACAGCTGCATTTACCTTCCTTTTGATTCGTTTTTATAATTCATTGGCCTCCAAATGTGAAGGAGCAAAACGAACTGATAATTGGGTGTTTTTTTCAAAACAATGAACAGCTAGTTAGTGGTATCATTAAAAAATCCAACTAATACAGCTGCATACCTATATGCAATGATAACCCAAACAACCAATTCATATCATCACTGTCATGTACTGCATTTTTAGGTGGTTCGTCATGCTACATTTTACAAATTACACGAGAATAATACACCAGGTAGATTAATTCCCAGATCTTTCTGCAAACTGCAAACGCACATTTAAAACTCCCTATTTTAAACAACTTGTCTTGATTGAAATATTTTTAACAGGTTATTATTCATTTGTGTGAATAAGCCATTCAATCAGTTTTTTTTTCATAATTAGATCAGTTTCTTGATATTTTTTTTACAAAACTTCTTTCTCAATGCACATTTTTATCAATGTGAGTGTCCTTTTGGTGGATTTATACATAAAGTATAATAATTGACTTAATTTGTGTACGTATAGCATTTTTTTTTGGATTGAAATCTACGCGTAGTAATTAATTATAACATTTCAATGATAATAATTAATAGCTGATAATACTAATATATATACTTTCATACATCAATTTTAAAAGTATTTAAATTATTATAACTATATAGAATACAAGCTAAGCAATTCTTTTCATTCATACGACATATATATAAATAATAAATGCTACATACCTTCCTGCTACCTCTTGTCAAATTGTCTCACTGCTTTTTTTTTTAAATGTCTTACACTTACAAACTATTGTACTTGTTTGAAAAGCAAAAAATGCATGTATGTGTAAGGTAAAAGGTGTTAAGCAATTCTGTGGATTAACTTTTCATACAAAAAATTGAGTTAATTTGCCTGATTTAAAAATGTAATAATTACATTATAGTGCAAGTAGTGGAGTAAACAAGTAAATTGATTGTTTTATTTAAAATTGGGCACCTAGAACAATCTTTTGTCAAGCGCCTATTTAAGGGTAGATTGACAACAGACAAGAGTCGTTCCTACAAGGATCGATCCAGCCAAGGTAGGTATCCCTAATAAATTCTTTGATCTTTACAAATAGGTAAGCATTCTTTCGCAAAGCAGCGATCATTCAGAGCTAGTTTTTTTAATGTTTCAAATAAGCATATTATGCGAGAAAAAAATATTACTTTGACTGAATACACAAAATATAATAATTCACACTCACAACCCCTTACTTTAGTAGTTTTTATAAAATAATCAGGCATCGGACTAACAAAGCAAAATATTAAACGCCTAAACAGATTTTTACAACAATGTATGTGCTGTCGTGTTTAGCATCGAATGACCAAAATTGGCAGAAGTGCATAATTGTCTCCACGAATATTTTTTTTACAATGCATTCTCGCATTCTCACAAATTTTAATTACTCGCTAGATAAATCAGAATCAGAAGCGTGCAATAAATAACATTCACCTCAGATTTATACAGAATTGGTATGATGCTTGAAATATAGTTCAGTGTTCATAAATAAAACTAAAGTGGTTCACAAAAGAAATTGAAACCACTATATGATCTCTGTTCGGTACACTAGAAGCACATTACAGGTTACTTTTTTTTGCTATTCCGTCATTAATCATACACATTCCTTCGAGCCGTACCGAACAGAACTGCAGGTGTCAATCAATTTGTTGATAATTAACCACATTAGTTTTATTAACATGTTTATATGTATACCTTTTCTAATCTCTACGATTACATAGTTTTCCTGACACATTTCACATTTGCCTGTGCTGGGAAACTAAAAAATTGCACATTTCTGATCTGGATTAAATGCACTTTCTGCATAGTATATACCACATAAAATTCTCAATCTTATGATTCACTCATTCACTCATCATGAGATTTATAATCCAAAACGAAGTTAGCAAAAATCTTTCTTTTTTTGTTGCATAAAGAGTTAAAGTCATATAATATCGAACCCTTCAACATACATAATATACTTATGTAAAATACATTTTACAAAGGTCTCTTGATACAATTGAAAGAAAATCACGAAAGTTTTGAAAAAATCTATCATTATACAATATGACTTTAAAGGATTAACACTATTAGTTTCAAAAACTTTTTTTTTCGTTCAGGTTTGTTTTGTAAAAGTGAAACTATTAACTGATAATCAAACATTAAACAAATTCCATAAATTATATCAGGAAAAGCAATAGCACAACATAGGGTACAATAGTACATAATATACTAATACTGTTAAATTAATTTGTTAAATAAATCGAGGAATTAAAAACTGACCTGAATACTCAAGAACATTATATGTAGCAATGTAGCTCATATTATATTTAAGTAATAGTATAATTATCCTAGATATATATCTTTTACTGTTAGTAGTAGTATTACTATTAGCTTTCATTTTCACTTCACAGCCTTGTCATTTACAACTTCAGCTCCTCTTCCAGCTCGTTGATATGCCTTTTTTGCCTTAGTTATTATAAATATATATTGCCAAACTACAAAGAAAGGCCAAACTAATGTTAAAGGAAAATTTAGAAAAACATATATACTTACAACTGATTCATGAAATTGATTTAAACTACCATATTTTTCCGTTTTTTAAATTGTGTAATGATTCATGAAACGAATAAGTATCCGCACCTACATTACTCCATTGCATTGAATACATATTATGGTACTATGTACTATTACATATTAGGAATTCCACATAAATTAATCAAAATCTAAATTAAGCACAAACAAACCAACAAAAACGCATAATAATAATAATAATATAATAACAAGTTTTCAAATCGTGAACAGTAATTCAGAGATTTATTCGATTTAGTATATAATTTGTCAGGTAAAACTGCTTAGATTCAACATATAACTTTATAAAAATTATCCTCATCTGAAAAACAGACGTTAAAAATACTTGATGTAATGTTGTTATAATTTATACCTCACAACCAACGGTGGAGATGAGAACTTTTTTTTTGCTTTAATCTGCGTATGTTGTTAAATGTGAACTACTGTTCCGTATGGTGATTGATGGTCTTGGGAGTAGTCGTTTATATTCCTCTTCTCTTCCGCGACCACTACCATCATTTTTCTTTCTTATTTTGATCATTTTTACATTGATTTTGGTACAAGTTAGTGGATCTCTGTAATTGCTGCGAAATAACTGTACGATTTTTATTTCTACTATTGCTTCCATTGCATTCTTCGTGAACCTTCTGCCCCTGTCGTCTTTGCTCTCTTTCAGCTTATGATCTTTTTTCTGGAGACGACGGAAGTATCTACAGGGTTAAATGAAAGAAGCAATTTGTGATATTTAAGCAATACCGTATGATTCCATTGTCCCTTGACTTTACCTTTTTATAATTAACTACTGTAGTTTCACGAAGCTAAATTAGATTTGTCGAGCAGTCGACTTTAGGCAATGGTGTGATACGCCTACACGAAGCAACTTCAAGGCGAAAAAGATAACTACAGCTACTTTACTCGCACGCTATTATGTGGTACCATTAGAATCCATCTTGAAGACATTTCTACAGGGCACTACATATTAACGAAACATTTATAACAGATAAAACTACATGCGTACGATTCCACAGTGAGCTGGCATCAGAAAGCAAAAAAAAAATATTTTACTACTTAAGATTAAAGCTACACATAGTTCAGGTTGCACACAACTTACAATAATGTAGAATAGATACACGTTTTGAGAGCTAGACTTCGTTTCAGATAAAGCGAATACTATACAAACGTTTACAACAAACACCTATCATCTTCACTAGCAACTAGTACATCAACTAAATTCAGGCACACAGAAAAATCTACCTCAACGGAAAGATAAGTACACTTTTCTCAGTCATTCTAGCTGGGAGTCTGTTATTAAGTAACCAACAAAATTAATTCTGAGTAAATAACAAAACAAGCCTAGCCTGTTAATATTTGACTAGACGTTGAAAACACAATTCTTCATACATAATATTTTCATAACATCATGAAGAATCAATTGCAACAAAATTTAAACTATTCATAAAAATGAAATATTTCTATAAAACTTATTTCAGAAAAAAATCAAGCTCTTACTCCATGTTTTGTAAATGAAAGAGTCTTAAATCCAAACAGAAAATTTTAAGTAGACTTTCGGATACTTGAAAGATAAATATAACAACTAATACGCCGCATAATCGCGTAATTATTTTCAATAAAGGCTGAAAGCAAGGTGCACACTTTTGCATAGGTAAAATATTGGTATTGACAGAATTAATTTTTTTTTCCTCAGAAATAGTCAAAACCATATTAGTTGGTTCCACAGTTCAGTCTACTAACACTCAAACTCACGTAGACTTTTTTATGATTTTATAATTTTTAACCACATCCGTTGTCGCTGTTTTTTCAACAAACAACAACTACATTTGTCTGGGTTTACGATATCAATAGTAGAGAAAGTAAACATGTCATAATATAATTCGATAGGGGCTGTTGAGGGGGGTAGACCAACCATTAAATACATGTTTGCTTCTGAGCCAGTCACTGTCCATCGCCATTAACAATGGCTGTATTCGGAGAGTCAGATGCTGAGGTATGGTTATGAGAATTCGTAGGGTTGATTCCGGAAGAGCTGTCCTTTCCAGACTTTCTTCCACGATTTCTTTGCTCTCTTTGTGGACGTGGTCCATGAGCGCTACCTGTATTTGTTGATGACGGGTCATGACGATCCTCCTCCTTATCTGCAAATATCATACAAAAATAAAACTTGATGTTTTTCGTACTCATGTTATGTACAAAAAGATAGGTAATGGACCAATAATAAATACATGAATGAGCAAAATATTAAAATTACAAATATATATATAGGTATTTATATTCTTTGCAAACAATTTGCCTAAAATTCTATAAACTATTTGTGGACCCAATTGATTCCCCCAAATTAATTGACAATAAATTAGTTGGAGTAAATAATTTAGAGCCCTACAGAAAATAATATACAGCATGTTATTGTTGGGAGTTTAGCCTTTATATTGGTTGAAACATTTAAACACGTTAATAAATTCAAATTCACTTTCATCTTATTAAAAACTTGACATACCTTCCGCTGGTGATGGGTGATCAGCTGCAGAACCTGGGCCTGACTTTTTTCCTCCACGTAACGGAGCAGATCTTCTTCTAACTTCTCCTTCATCTCCTCTATCATTAATACTAGAAATGATAGATAGAGACTAATTAGCACTGAAATGTGACAAAAACTGCTAAAAATCAAAATCATAAAAAGTTTTAGACATACTTATTTTCAACAGTATTTTCTTCAGTAAATGTTTCATCGTCTTCTCGGCCACGTCTCCTGAAGTCCTGATCAGAGGTACTAGCACGTCCTCCGCCTCCCCTGCCGCCTCTACCCCTCGATGGTGGTGGTCCACTTCTTTCCCTAGGGCCTCGGAACCTCCTGCCATCACCTCGTCCGTTAAGTCGTTCCTCTACGTCACCGGGTGTGCTTTGTCGGGAACCTAAAATGAAAACATCCAATTGAAATTTATTCGATACAACGAGTAGCTTCTATCTATCTGCATTATTATCATTAAAAAAAAGTTGAACTACATGGCTATTATTGCCTTGACCATTATATATGCATCCGCAGAAATCAGTGACTGACAGGATTGGTTTAAAACAACAATAATTAGCACAGAATACAAGCAATATTCTATTTATTCTACCACATTTCCAATACATACTTTGCAATTCCCAACAACCAAAATAGTGCTCATATGCCCAAATACATAAACGTTTTTATATACTTAACTCTTAACTTATCAGTGAAAAGTACAAAGGTTCAGCAAGCAAAGACTTTAATATTTACATTAGCTCAATATTTGGTAATGCGTGATTTGTAATACTTATACTAATGCTATGTTAGACAAGGTTATAATTACAAAATGAGTAAAGAAACGTAAGGCATAAGCAACAAAATTGTTAAACTTTACAAAATAAATATATGACTGATACTAACTTAACAAACATTTTAAGCAATTTAAGTACAAGGCCCAAAGTAGACTACTGACTAAATGGCATGCAAAGAACAACAAACTAGTAGGTGCAGTTACAAAATCTAAATTCAGTCCGTATATTTAATCATCATCATGACTATCGCCCCATCCATTTGTCAAGCGATTTTTTATGTAAGCCAAGGAGGAACCAAGAGCAGCACGGTGCTTTGCATGATCGAAAAAACGGGGAACACCATGATCACTTCGAAATCTCTGCCCATCAGAATCAGAACTACGAAATCTTCCTGCCAATGCCCAATAAGTTTACTTGGTCACTTTTCTATAATATACTATATCCGACTTTCCACGTTTCAATTCAAACTCACCCAAACTTGTAACATAAAAAGCATTGGCAAAAAACACGAAAGAAATGTCATGAATTCTTACCATATCCACCTCGTCCTCTCCCCCCGGTCCCTCTAGGATGACCTCGACCAGAGCCACCTCTACCTCCCCTCCCTCGAGGACCGATTCCGTCTAAATCTGCATAAGGCCTATCGGTTCTGCTCCTAGGGAAATGTAAAGTTCCTACTGCACCTGGCCCGTGGTAACTTCGTAATTCCTGATCGATTTGTAACTTCTCCTGCCGCAGTTGCTCAACTTCCTATTAAACGTAGTAAATAGAATCATCGCATAGGTTAATTATAATCATAAAATTACCAGATCCTCCTTATGTTGTCCTTAGAATAAGGTACTCATTAATTGGTATTGACATCAAAACAATTTCAGTCCACTACTCACTGATAATAATCATTGTGTACATAATGACGTAAATTCGTATGAATGTACGCGTCGGAGTTTGAAATATTATAAATAAATAAACAAAATTATATACCTTTAAATGATTTAAATGATATTCAAGTATAGTTTTAGCGTTCGCGATGCTTTCCACAGTTCCAACGAAAACAAAAGGAATTGAACCATCTTCACGAGGAATAGAGGGGTTTGGTTCATTTTCACCTTCGATCTTAACTCTTACGACGCCACTTTTATCCACTATTTCTTGGATTATACAACCATTGCGCCCAATGACTTTTCCAACCAGTGACATCGGCACTTGAATGGATTCTTCATTGTACTCTAGCAGACTTCTGGCCTTTTTAACAGCGTCCTCGGTCTGTGGAAGCAAATGTACATTACAATTTAGCCAAACGTAATATTTTTGTCTATTATAAGATTTTCAAATAAATATAGTTGATTTTCTCTCTTTTTACCTCTCCATATATACGAAACGTACAAGTTTGTTCCTCTAGTTCAATATTGGTAACACCTTCAACTCTACGAGCTTGCTGTATATTAGAACCTCCACTTCCTATAGCTAATCCCATAAGTTCGTCTCGGACACGGAATTCTTCCGAAAAGCTACAAAATAGTTTTTATAAAAAATAACATTAGTTAGAGTCAATATCCAACACTCACAAAAAACTGATATTTATGTCAGTTCTCATTAAGTATAATTTATTTCATTAGTGATTTCAATCCACTACTCTTATTATAATCATCGGTTTAGGATTTATAACTTATAAAAACCAAACTTTGTTTTAACTTACTTCGCACCAGAATGCATTCTCATACTCTCTAATTGTTTTGCTGCCTCTTCGGTTTTCTTCAATAGGAGGGCCTTCTGATTTAAGGATCGAAAATGCATTTCTTTTAAAAGGTTTACCTTCTTCACCGTATCTTCAGACTGGGACTGAAAAAATTGGATAAACATTCAAGTTGAACACAGCAGCGAGACATGACTAATATTATTTAGAACCAATGATTATTCAATTTTAAACTTACGATCAGACAAAGAACACGCCTTTCCGGTATAAACCTGCATGACCCCGCACCAGTCAGTCGTTGGAACTCACGATGTGAGCTTTCAATTTTGGCACTTGTGGAGAGCGTGTTCAGGCTAAAAAAAATTAATGTAATGTAATGCAGTCAGCTAATAACTCAAATCGTTTACAGTAATTTCGAAACTTGGATTCATTATAAACTTACTACTCGCATATTTCATCGGGTACGGGTAGCTCAATTTTATGAAATGTGCTTTTTCCAATGGGCGGATTAGGATTCGGTGCGCGAACTCTATGGGATTCAACTATTTCCGTGGATTTAGAATCAGAAGAATACTGGATAACATACAAATCTTGTCGGACAATCTAAAAACAAAAATATACTTGATGTACAATATAAGACTTTCAAGAAGTGGATGATGCTATTACATTACACCTTAGCTTGCGTTCGGGGTACATAAATACTGTAATTGATCAGTCAATACAGGCCATAACGAAAAAAACACACAATACAAAATGCATACCTTAACAGTTGCACGCCACCATCCACCAACTTCCGAATCACCCGGTGACGAGAAGACTTCTACCTCCTGACTTTCTACAAAGGGACCTGGGGTTCCATTTGACTTTGGTGGCAGTCTTACCCTGGCAAATGGTAAACGCTGTTCAGGCAGCACACTATTGTCATCATACTCCGCAGTGCTAAACGCCGGGAAAATGTGTAAAAATAAAATAAATGCTCTGGTAAAGAAAGCCGCTTCCCCATTAAAATTATTATTATAGATTCTCTTAGACAAACGTACTTGTTTTCGAACGACACCAGCACATGGCCATCTTCAAATATTTCCCGAACGAAAGCCTGAAACAATGGAAAAGCAAATTGTTATTAGGGTCTTAAAACGCATTACGTAACTGAGAAAATCTATCTTAATCCACTTACAAATGCAGTTTCAAATGCATAAAGGTTTTATCAAAAGCTTAATTCAGAACTACAAACAAAGTTACTCATTTTAAACCTAGTAATAACGCATTTAATAAGCATTTAAGGACAAAAGTCGTTCCCTATCGGTGCAATAAACTTTTTACTTAGATTATACTAATAGGATACGTGGTTTTCCACAAAATTAAAGGAAAATAACGGATAGAGAAAAACAAGGGGTGAAACATTTAAAAAAAAAACTTTAGTAAATAGAATACTACAGCAGCAAGCTAACAATAACAATCAGTGGAAGTGAAAACAATATTTATTATTGGTAATACCAAATATTATTAATATTTTTAACCTGATAATAGGCCCCGTTTTCGCCCCGCACCTCAACCGCAACGTCCTCCATCAGAGCTGATTAATTTGAAAACGATTCAGTGACAAGCTGTTGGTTGTAATGAGACGACAATTATAGGAAAAATGAAAAATTGCCGATCAAGACGGTGTGGAAGGGGATGATTCAATGTTTCGAACATTCGGACTTTCCTGCCCCTTGACAATGATGCAAAGATATACACACATACAACAACACGACACCTCGTTCGGCTATCGGAATATTTTTCTCTGTTCTCTTTCTGTATATATATTTTTGTTGGTTGGTTCTCTTGTTCAGCAAGTATAGTAATTTACGTATCGTCCACATTCCACACTTTACAAAATCCATAATCCATCCACACGCTGCTCGCCGCTAGTCCAAATATACATTCTACATGTTACAATTCTACAATACTTTTCGCTTACTTGGATATGCTTGAATTGAAGCAACCTACAAAAACTACACTGCACTGCACTGCACTCGCTCTGCTGAACTACATTACATAAGGAAGACACGCACAGCACCACCATATAAATGCCTTCTAACTAGTAAAATAAATGCTTTTTTTTACAACATAGCACAAACACAAACCCTCACCCACTCCATCTCCTCTGCCTGCAATCTCTTCACTATACTTGCGGCGAACCGGGGAAACCGAAACCTAGCATTGCATCGCACACACACACACAGTCCAAGTCAACTCTACATTAAAAAGCCTAGCCTAATAACTGCTGCTTAAATGCAAAACCTACTTTAAGAATGCGTATCTGCAACTGCAATCCAAGTTATCCTTGTTTTTAAGGAAATTATGAAAGTAATAAAAAAAATACTTCACACTCAAACTGATTACATTTAAAATACATTTATAGCTAATTGCTACCTTTTATTCGTGTGCGTATTAAAATTGAAATCGCAAGTAGATTCATTGTGCGTGCTGCATCGTGCTGCACGTGCTCTTTTTAAATCAACTTGTATAAAACTAAACGAAAGGATTCCAACAAATTGATGTATCATCAAGCGTCGAATTTATATTGAATACACATTTTCGGGGAATATATGTATTTATAGATATAACTTGCGTACAACATAACGCAAAAAAAAAAAATCTTTAGTAATCTAGTTGGGTTTTAGTTTTATGCCTCTAATGATAAGTCTTATCTTGTAAAAGAGCACCCAGATGCCGCATGCGTGTGTGGCCTCTCTTGTAACCCCAATAAAGGAACCTGGACAATCTTGAATATAAAATGTTTTTGTAACTTTTTACTTTTTGAACATTTCTCAAACTTAACGTAATGTTAGCGGCACTATGTCATTAATCATTTCATCATATTAAAAACTGTCTCTTTAATAAAATGCTTCAAGCTTCAGCCATATACGCATACCAAGCTATAATGCAATGCCAATACTAGTATAAATCACCGCATAGATTTGTATTATTGTAACAAACTAGACGCCACAATCATGGAGGTGTTAACAAAGTTCTATTTGGTTTGCTCATTTATGGATTTACCTCAAGGTGGGGTAATGAGGAACATAGGTTGGTTATGCTTACAACATACACCCGAGTATAAGTGTACAAACATCTGTTCATCTGTCGTCAAATCGTGCATGACACAAACTCTTGTCATCATCTCCGACAACCATCTACTAATCCATCATCATTAAATGATGATGATTTGCATTGTGCCAATTTAATTTACGTGTGCTGTTTAATATTTAATAATTAACGTTTAAATAAATTTAAAATCTTTGATTGAATAGTTAAGGTAAATGAATGAGGGTGCCTGAATTTGGATTTCTGTGTACTTTTGCAGTTGAGTTGCATAATGTTTTGATTTTGTTTTCACAAGTTCGCAACACTGATATATTATTAAATCACTTTTGTTTACACTGTGCCGACTGTGCACCATAATTAAGATCTGAACGGTGCATTTGGTATAAATTGTGATAAAATGACCATTCATAATTTATACGTTTTTGACCGGAATGGTACACTGATTTATTATGGGGAGTGGAACAGAAAAAAGGCGTCAACAATGAGTAAAGAAGAGGTAATTCAGAGCATAAATTCCATAGGTTTGTGAATTGGTAATTTGAAGGGGCATAATGATATAACAATGTGGATCGGGGTCGACAATGCAGTGGAAGTTGTAACCCTCAAGAGTAAATTTGGTCAGATTTCTAGATTTGATTTGCATTGTCGGATTGGCAGGTCGTATTTCAGGCACCTTACAAAATGTCGATTCTGTACATGTTTTTGTGAAGTCCCTCCACAATATCACTATCACCTTTTAAGTAACTTGACATGTGCTTCTTTTTCATTACTTTGCAGGAAGGCAAGTTAGTGTATGGAATGTTATTTTCTTTACGCTCATTTCTTGAAAAGATTTCTCCATTGGATCTGAAGGATAACTCATTCTGCTACCGAACATCAAAATACAAAATGAACTACTGGGAGTCCCCCACGGGTATAAAATTTGTAATGAATACAGATTTAGGTTCCTCAAATGTCAAAGATTTGTTGAGGGTTCTGTATCAACTTGTAAGCATTATTATGTACATATTGTAATATACATTTCATATCTCTCTTCAATTTGTATGCAAGGAATATTAATGATAACGCGTTTTTGTTTGTTTTAAGGTTTACGTTGAATACGTCGTAAAAAATCCCGTCTGTCCAATGGGTGAATATATTCATAGTGAATTGTTTTCTCAGAAGTTAGATGAATTAGTGAAATCTTCCTTAATTTATACATCCAAGACGTCTTAAATAAAAAATAATTACTGCCAGGTAATTTCACTATTGTTTTTTTTAGTCACAATATATACAATTCATTTTTATAGACCTTTACCTTCTTTCTTGATTGTGGGATTGCATTTCCGTCCTCCCTGCTCACTTATGCCAGTAATTTTATAAACTCTGCATCGATACATTCAACATTAGTCACGATCACGATATATCTTCATTTCTGCTATCAAAACTACCCCATTAAATACAACTACATGTTTGGATTGGTTGATGGAAGTGGTTCAGTAGTTAGGAATGATGAAAGGAAATGAAAATTAAATGAATGATATAGGAATCAAAAACACAAAGTAAAGTTGTTAGTTTATTTTTTTTATTTTTGATGATCTCCACATTATTGGCAGTTTTTTATTTATTTTACTCACTCAATTCGTTGTCTTCAAATCATTTGAACAACGATACGTGCAATAGTAGAAATTATCTTGTGCAGAATATTAAAATCTCAGCAAATGACAATTCAGTCTTCATACTTTGCATTGCAATGCCTGTTGCTGCATTAAATTGTGTTTAACCTATTTTTACCTTTAATGGTAAATGTTTGTTGCATATATATTATTTACGTTACCACTAAATCGGACAAACGGATTATAAAAGTAGCTCAAGCAGAATATCACATCGTGCATTCTATTAATATAAAACATACGTCAAAGTATAGTATTATTTTTTTATTACCGACGACACGGTACCATATTATACAAAACATGCGTAATAGTATGGTACCGTTTTTTACTACAAATAATTTGCAGAGTAACAAAATAGGGTATTATATACTGTTATTTTATAAATAGCAAAACATATTTTCCACTGTTTATATAATATGTAGTATTCAATTATTATGAAAAAAGCATGCTTCACGTTTCTTTAAACTTAGGCCAGTGTTAAAAGAAAAAAATCACCTGAACAATTTTCCAGCATTACTTTTTAGATTGTTGTGCTTTGTTTGTAGTTACCGAGCGTCATAATATAGTTAGTTATGCCGTGTTAAACACTGGAAATATGGTAATCGCGTTCTAAGTAAAAACATTAAAATAACTTATTACTCATCATTTCAAACATATTTTGTTCACAGACTGACAGTTGCTACAATGACTACTATTGCTGCAATATATTGGTGACTTTATGGCCTAAAAGCAATAGCGACTACCACCAAAAATGCTTCGCTTTTGCAAGGCTGAAGAAGAGGACAAGGCAATGTACTGTCACGAGTCACTCCACCACCCCAAAGTCAGGCTGTTGAATTGAATGTTTTGAAATCTAAAACTAGGCTATTTCAGTACAAACGTACGCACTTTTCCGTTGACCGTCGGAGTAAAGCTACATGTCTACTTTCACAAGCTTAACTAACTAAAATCTAAAGTAAAATAAGGCTAAAAATATTTATTATTTGATAAGTGTTGAGAATAAAACTGTATTATATACAATAAAATTGTATTATGTAAGGTACGATATTTTTCACTTCCTTGCAACACAAAACGCAAGACAGACTAACAATCCTTAGCAGAATAAAGATTTTTATTATACTAAAGCAGACGCTGGAAGCGAAGAATGTTTCGGTTTGACTTTTGTAAAGAAGACTTTAATATTACCAGCAAAATCAGCACTGACTAGAACATAACCAGCGGGACAAGCAGATGCATGCTTATTACTAGCTTGCGAGCTCGGCTTGGTCAATGACGGTGACTTGACCATCCCAGCTCTTTGATGCCTTTCAGTTTCAGCTTCCTTCTCTTTGGCTTCAATTTGTCTCACGATGATATCCGGATCAGGGGCGAATACAGCACATGTCACCACAACGTTGTGAGCTAGTAAAAATTAGTTAAAAAGTATCAAATGTGACGCCCTCAAAATCATTAACCAACAAAATTAACCAACATGTTTCATACAATGTATGGTCTTAAAATTAAAATGATTGGTCAAAACTGTAGAGATTACATTGTACGTGGTTAGTACGGAAAATATTCAATGATACTTTTATAATGAAAAAGTTTAATGTTTTACATTCGTTTTTGCAATGATGAAATCAAACTTACTCGTGGATGAAAAGCTATTGCTGTGACAAAGTCTATATGCTGAAAACAACAAAGGCATTCCCTGCGGGATATATGCCAGAGACGCACTGTTCTATCCATGCTTGATGACAACAGGAAAAAGCTTTTGGACCATGCAATGTCCAGGAGATCTGCTGTGTGACCAGAATACACGCACAAAGGTCGTGGAACGAATGGGGCCCGTGGATCACTATTTTCACTGGAACATTTTTAGTTTTTAAATATAATTATAATAATTACAACTTGGTACAACATGTCAATATGTCACGCACATAAATTCATAAACATAATTAAAAATTTTGAATAAGACAAAATTTGATATTATTCAAAATTTTAAATGCACTTTTTTTTACCTTGCTAGCAACATTTCTTCGACCGAATGGTGAGAATGCTGCGAAACAATGGATTCTTGGCTGGGTGTCGGTGACACTTTGTCTGACGTATTTTTGGATCTCATATCCTGGAAATATGAAAGATGGTCCTTAAGGACCCAAATGCGAATTGCCTTATCTTGACCGGATGTAGCAAGCAGCCTACCGCAATTAGAGAACTTCATGCACCAAACTGGACCCGAGTGGTCGCCAGACAAATCCTGCACCATTTGTAAATGATCGAATTCGTAAGGTCCTTTATGGCTATGAGATGCCTTCATTTTTACCAAAGGTTCCTGTCCACCGCTCAGTACACCTTCATTTGTGCTGATGTCAACATCTTCTTTCTTATGTGTTCTATGTGCGAAAGACTTGGCTTTATCCACTGTTTTCTTAACAGTTGTGCCAAGAAATCTCTTGACTTGAGCCGTCTTCTTTTTTACACTGGACTGGACTTCACCATCCTCTTGAGAGGCAACTGAGGACTTTTTGGAGTCCATGGATTCCTCATCAGACTCTCTTTCTTTATTGCCTCGCTCGCTAATGTATTCTGATGTTAATCTCATTATATGAAGTGATAGCGGATTAATGCACTTTGGAATTCTCTCTTCAGCAGAAGAAAGTGGAATACGCTCTCCTGTGTCCAGATTTAGTACCTGATCATCGCATACAACAAAAATATGTATAAGTAATTTGGAAAATATCACAAACAGCTAAATGGTGTCAAAAAGCAATTATGCACAATGGCAAAAAGGGAATTCGTACCGAGTCAGGGAAAGAGGTTAATTGTACTTGGACTGTATAATTTTTTGTTGAACAGAACGGGATTGATTTTAAATTATAAATTACCAGTTACACCAACAGATAATTTAAGAAAACAAAAATAAACTAGAATCGAAAGCACAATTAAGAAAGTGAAAACTGCAGTGTTAATATAAAAGTGAATTGTGTTTTTCTTTCTATTGGCAATAGACTATTGTTACACCTTGCATATCTAACCCCTCATATCATAACTTGATATTATATAGTCATTACAAAAACTTTAAACTAAACCAGAGTGATGATTGATAAATAATAATAATCATTTAAATTCATGTACTAAATTGCTTAAAAGAAAAGTGCAAAATTCTAGAATTCGCATACAAGCAAACTATCAAATTTAAACTTATGTGATCCTAGTAATTCGATAAATATCAAATAGAATTTTAATAAAAAACTTAAACGAAACCCTGTTTTTTTCCTGCAATGCCAATTAATCCCCCACCTTTATAATTACATTCCCGTAAGGATGAGACGTCTATATACCACCGTAAACCTTTTTAGGGCTCTAGCTTCAATCTTCAATGTCGGAATGAATTATATTAAATTTTGAAACATTTTGTTCTCAGTGCAGTGCATTATACAAATCAACGAAAAATAAAACGAACAACACAAATAATATACATATTATGCCTAGGACAAATATTGGAAATAATGAAGCGTATTGAATATTTAATGCGAGAGGCAAAAGTTAATTAGAAACTTGTACCAACCGGATGCAAATCCAAAGACTTGGGCCGCTTGTAAGTAAAAGCATGTAAAGATTTTAAAGTTATGACTAGATTTTAAATGATAAAATACAATAAATAGGTAGGTACATTTCTATAATTCTGAACTCCTACAATAAACTGCAAAATATTCGTGTTCAAAGTCATCCACCAAAAACGAAGATAAACACAAAACATAATTTAAATAATTCCGGGTAAAATGGAGTATACAAGAACTCAGTGAGTTCAACTCACTAATATTGAATATTACTTTAGTGACTCAGCACAACTTAAAACTGAAAAATGTCTTGAGTAAACTTGTAATGATAAAAATTAGGCAAGTATTGCGGCCAACGCCACTAGATTAGATTTTAGTGGCATGTGGTGGTTTCAA